>VYXF01006701.1:103990-124414 GCA_013397295.1 Polioptila caerulea | reverse complement strand
TAAATGGGGGAATTCCCCCAAATTTTTTTTTAAACATAAAAAAAAAAATCCAATTTTTAATCCCCGCGCCCGGGCTGCCGCAGCCCTGCGCGAACCAGGACGCGGACCCCGCCGTACCTGCAGCGTCACCTCCTCGGGTCTCCAGTGCGGGCGCAGCCGGCGCAGGAGCTGCAGGGCGCCCTGGCGATACCCGGGCCCCTCTCTCTCGCTGACGGTAATGTCCAGCTTGGGCACCTCCGGCGAGCCCGGCGGGACGTGGATGTAATTGGACATGACAGCGGGCAGGACGCGGCGCGACACGGGGAGACGAGAGCAGGCAGCTCTCGCTGCTGTTTCCTCCGCGGCGGAGCCGGCAACTGACGGGGAAATTTCCACTCCTGCGACCGATAAAGCGGCTCCACCTCCGCCGGCTGCAACGCGGAGCAGCCTGGGAGAGCGGGCGGAGCCGGGCACAGCCCTGCCCTCCGCCCGCTCTCCTCACCTGCCCATCCCCTCCAGCATCCGCCTTTCCCCCTCGGCATCCCCCCGCGCCCCTCGGCATCCCCCCGCTGGCCGCCGGGCCCCGCTGGGACGGGGTTAATCCCAGGGACGGGGTTAACCGAGTGTGTCCGGGGCTGGTGCGGGAGGGCGGGCGTACAGGAATGCGGGGCCAGCAGCTGCCGGGCGAGCGGCTCATCCTCACTGGGCCTGGAGTTATCTGCTGAGGTTGATTTTCTGTCTTTAATTTGCGTCCCGGCTTTCGGAACCCCTCGCCGCGTCTCCCCTTTTGTTTGCCTTGCCCCTTCAGGGCGCTCACCTGCTCGACACCTCCATCCACTCCTTCTACAGAGCAGTTACATTCTTTCTTTTTTTTCCCCTCACTTATATTATGCTGGAAATCTTGTTGCCTTGAAGTTATTTTCGGCGAAAAAAAAAAAAAAAAAAGCCAGACCACACCGCAACTTGTATCAACCAGGAGAAAAAATATTTTTTAGAAACATTTTTTTGCTCCCCCTAATAGTCCTACGAGTACCTACCTCCTTTCACATTCTGTGATCTTCCCACACAGGAAACACTGAACAAGAAGTTTTTCTGTAAAAACAACTGAATTGAGTTAGACCAAGACACACGAACTATGTGAACAGAGTAATGGTGGGGCTGAAGAGCTGTTACTCTAAAACAGACCCAGGTCAGGGGATCTTTAATCTTAGTATTCTTTTCCATCTAAACTTCGATTCAGACCAAGTATTTAAAATCTTTAGAGCCAGGAATCTGTCCGTGAGAGCTCAATAAATAAATTTTCCTTCTGCTGTATTTTAAATTAAAGTTAAATGTTATTAGGTTTATGTCATTAGTATGTTATTCTACATTAATAAGATTTTTCAATTAAGCATTAATGGGGAAAGAATATCAGGGTCTGAATTAAATTTCAAATGCCAAAAAATTTCACCCATTTCTTCCATTAGCCCATTTCGATTTTTCTTCTTTGAAAGTAAGGATATTTTGAAATTTAAATGCTTTGAAAAATAGATTTCTTTTAACACATTCACCTTCATACACTGGTTAGCCCTATAAGTCAATATTACCATAGAGGCATGATATCACTCTACCAGATCAAGCATGTGATTCATAGTGGCCTCTGCTTCTCCTTAGGCAGTTTGGTAGATGATAAACTAAGATTTATTTATAGATTGAGGCCAAATAAAGTATCAAAGGTTGAATGTTCCAGCTTCCAAATGTTAATTTTATCAAGAACTGGTCTAAACAGAGATTCAATCTTGCTAATGCTGAGAATAAAAAATTCATCTACCAGAAGATTTCAGTAATTAATGCTGAGAAGCCTTGTGAACTTACCCACATCTGATTAGATTTCCACTAGTTGCTTGTGAGTTTAGTTTTAACATAAAAGGGGGAAGTTGGAGTAGTTATGGTGCTTAGATTGTTTGGGAATGATGACTGTTGAACTTCTGTATACTAAATATTTACAAAGTATGTGAAAGAACCTTGAACACTTGAGTAGCACTCTCATCTTTCTGGTCATGGTGTAAAGTCACATCCTTTTGGCTTGTCCTCATGGTGAATTGGGAATTCTTAATTCCTGGGGTTTTAGTAAAAAAAAAAAAATTAAAAATTCCTATTTTCTTCATTTCTGTCATTTTAATCAGTAAAAGTTACAGTTAGCTACTCATCTGGTTTCCTTCCCTTTTTTACCTTTTATTTCCCACAAATATTTCCTGTGTCCAAATCAAACCCCAAAAAATGTGTTTTCTCTTAATGCTTGATACATTTGCAGGTATACCACACCAAACTAAACTCATCCTAAGGCTGGTCAGAGATGTTCACAACAAGGAACTGAAGAAAACAGGACATTCTGCTTCTCTCCCAGGCCTGTGCTCTACCATGCAGCCTGTCTGACCTGCTTATCCTCCTTGTTCTGCCATCCTCTTTTCCTTTTCTGCTAACCAGGAACCAGCTTGTGCCATTCAATTTACTCCTACACTTTTCACCTTGCCTTTATGTCAGTGCTGGATGTTTTACAAATGCTTAAAAAAAAGGCATAAAGAGTAACATCAGGATCAGAACCAGTTTTAAATTCTCAGGTGCAGTTCACCTGGCTGCTTTCCAAAGTCAGTAATTCAACAGGTGCTTCAGAAGGACTCAATGCACAAATGTGACTAGAAATAGGACCCCTTCTAGCCATAATTAATTTTAATAACATTTTGCATAGTAGTGTTTCAAAATGCTTTATATTTTCCTAATCTCACAAATAAAAAAATGAGTCATCAGAATGTCACCCTGATTTCTTCAGTTTTCTGGTGCACTTTACGGCTTGATGTCTTTCGTCGTTCGTAGCTCTTTCTCACACAGGGGTGTTATAATTAGAAGCATGTTTATGTTAAGATGAGGTTGTTTACAGACTTTCTCTTAGAGTAAAAATCAACTGATGGGCAGATGTCTTAACCAATGGGATGGGAGAGGTGCCAACCCTCTCCTTCAGTCCCTGGTCTGTGTAGAAATACTGTAAATATGGAGTCAGATGTTGTAATAAAGAGTTTTATACCTTTTCACCAGACAGTGTCTGTGTGTGTCGTTGCGTGTCCAACAGCAACAATCAGAAGGTTTAAATCTGCCATTAGACCAGACAGTGGGCTTGGACATAATTTTCTGACTTCCAATCCTGTCCTTTGATCACAGGATTTCTTCAGTGCATTCGAGTATATAATTTCTGTTGATTGTCCCAATTATATGTGTCAAGATATAATATTATATATTATATAATTTAATATATATTATATGTATTATGTGTGTCAAGATGAATTATGTCTCAGTACACATGGTATAAAATATGTCAGCTCTTATATATTTATTTATTTATTATATTAATTTTTTGAAGTGCCTGGTGGCCTAGCATCTATCTAGCAGTATCTAACATCATCCTAGCAACAGCTCTTGATGCATAAAGTTGATCATTCTGTCATGTTCGTTGTATTCTGTAAACAATTTTGTTTTAATCTCAGGGAAGATGAGCTTGAAATAGTTTATATGATAAAAATCTTGACAGAAATTTCTTGAAGATGGATACTGCTTCGTATGTTGTTGAAATGGTAAAAAGTCCTCTCTTGTGCAAGTTGCTTGACACAATAATATGTTATAGCTTTCTCAAGTATATTTTGAGAGCTATCAAAGACAGAGTAAAAAGCCTCAAGGCTCATGGCAGTTTTACAGCTTGATTTTCTAGCAGGCTTCCAGTTACTGACACTCATTTAACGCATTCCATATGATAACCTAGTTCCTGATTACACAAGTCCTTTTTCCAACATGGGAGTGATGTTGTGCATAATGTAGCATGGCAGCAGATGTGATTACAGGTAAGAGGTTTCCAGCTCCTTCAGCTGTTCCGGGTTTCACATGGAAATCTCAGAAGTTTCTAGAGGAAGTCTAGACATCTGTGCAAATGGGCTTGATTACCTCCAAGGCCTCTTCAGATGAATGCCCCTGAGCCTTTCCTCTGTATTGTCCCTGGCTCGTGAGCTGTGTGTGAATAGTCACCCAAACAAACCCCTTAAACCAGGCCTGTTAATGAACTCAACCCCAGGAAGAGACAAAACCTTATAAAGCCTGCCTAAGTCAGAAGGACCAAAGACATGCTTACACTTAAGTAGGTACTAAATCAAAATGAGCAGCTGTCCTAGGGTGACATTATGATGCTTGTATCCCCATTCTTGTGTGTTATGCTGGATATGTTCTGTGCCTTTAAGACGGACTCTGAAGAGCAAATGTTTTGTTTGGGTTTTGCTATCAGTCTCTCCCCCATGGCTGGCGGGACACCGGCAGAGATGGGGCAGTACCTGGTGCTGTTTTCCGGTTTTTTTTTTTTGCTCTTGCTTTTGCTTTTCGCTTCTTGCTCTCGCTTTGGCTTCTGCTTGCTACTGCTTGCTCTGGCTTCGTCTGTTCCTTAGCTAGTTTAGCTAAACAGTCCGAATGCCTTCCTGGACTGTTTCTCCTTTCCCTTTGGTGGACCTCCTCAAACCTGCTCCGGACTGGGACCTGGGAACACCGAGCGTTTGCACCCTGTGTCCTGCAAGCAGCTGCCCCAGCGCCGGAGGGAGTGATAACAGAGCGACCACCCCCGAGAGAGACTGTCTGAATTGTCATCTTTTTCAGAGCAGTGGAAGAGTGGTGTCAACTGGTATTGTTCATTTTGTGTGCTGGGGGGTGCTGTGCCTGTTAAATAAACAGGTTCTTTCCACTTCTCTCCGAGGAATTCTTTTCGAACCGGTTCGGGGAGGGGCCGTCGGGGTTTGCTTTCTGGAGAGGCTCCCTTTGGAGATTCTCTCCCAAATTTGCCCTGAACCAGGACAGCAGCTTAGAAAGGAATTCTGCAGTTTCTCCATTTTGTCCGTGCTGTATGTTTGTTTAAGGCTATTTATAAAACAATATAGCCACTGAGTTAAAAGGAATAAAAAAAAATCTTCAAGTTAGTTACACTACTCAAAAATTTGGGATTAAACAAAGCAACACAAAATCATAATTAAGGCAAGTGCCTGTATTCATTTTAATAAACAAAGCTGTATTTGAAGAGTAGTTACAAGTTGACTGATCCTTGACTAACTTGAACTCTACACGTGTCCAACAATTTACCATATCCTGGTGTTTTTCTCAAGGGCAACAAGTACACATATTGTGTAGGTACTCAAAAAGAGTCCACTTCAGCAGATTTGAAATCTCTTGCATTCGAGAATAAATCCACCTGTAACAATACAGGAGGAGTAGTTGAATGACTTTTGTACTTTCTAGAAAGTTATGCTTTTCTGGCATTTTGTTGACTAATCTAACGTGCTCCTACAAGGGAAAGTTATAAGCATCAACAATTTAAAACACAGTCTGTGAAAAGGACAATATCAAATATGCATTTAAATGTCATGCAAGCTGTAAAAAAACCTAGAATACTTTTCCCTCTTTCTAAGGTACTTAGAATGTCATTGTGAGAACTAGTGAAATCTCAAATCAATTTTACAGTATAAAAGGGGGGCAGAGAGGAGAGGGTCGGACTAAATTAAAACAGTTAAAATTGCATAGGGGACTGAGAACATGGTTATCACATATAAATGGCTGCCACTACATTCAAGCTGAATCAATGAGCAAGAAGGGAGAAATCTCATGGATTGAGAACTGGCTGAATGACAGATCTCAGGTGGTTTTGATTAGAGTCTTGTTGGAAGCCAGCAGCTGTAGTGTCCCCAAGAGTCAGCCTTGTTCAACTTACTCATCAATGACCTGGGTGACCACCACCACATTTGTTGATGATACAAAGCTGGGAGGAGTGGCTGATCCACATGACAGCTGAGTTGCCTTTCAGTAAAACCTGGACAGGCTGGACAGCTGGGCGAAGAGGAATCCAGCAAAGTTCCACAGGGGCAAATACCATCTCTGCACCTGCGGAAGAAGAGCCCCAGCACCAGCCTAGGCTGATGACCTGCTGGAAAACAGCTCTGCAGAGAAGGGCTGGGGAGCCCTGGTGGACAAAAGGCTGTCCATGAGCCTTCACTGTGTCCCTGTGGCCAAGAAGGCCAGTGGCATTCTGGGGTGCATTGAGAAGAGCATTGCCAGGGGGTCAAGGGGGCTTTTATCCTCCTCCTTTACTCAGCCTTGATGAGGCTACCTCTGGAGTGCTGTAATTAGTTCTGGGCCCTCCAGGACAAGAAAGGCTAGAAAATGTTCCAGACAGTCCAGTGGAGGGCTGTGAGGACTATTAGGGGTCTGGAGTTACAAAGAAAGACTGGGAGAGCTGGGCCTGTTTAGCCTGGAGAAAAGATGACTCTTTTCAATGGTTCTTAAGGGCAGTTGTCAAAAAGTGCTGGTGCTTTGTGACAGGAAAAGGGGCAATGGGCTCCAACAGACACAGGAAGATCCATCTGAATAAAAGGAAAAACTTTACTTTGAAGGTGACAGGGCACTGGACAGGCTGCCCAGAGAGAGACTATGGGGTGTCCTTATCTGGAGATATTCATCACTCACTTGATCCTGTACAACCTACTCCAGGTGAGTAGAGAGGTTGGACCAGAGGATCTCCAAAGGTGCCTTCCAACCTCAACCATTTTGTGATTCTGTGAAAGGCAAAGAAGGGTGTCAAATAAGGGAGATGAGAGACAGAAGGGAAAGAGAAGGAAAATGCTGCAATTCTGTGTTAAGGAGAGAAGAAATTACTAAATCGGCTTATGTGTCTTCCTCACAAAAACACCATTCCTAGCAACTTTCTTGGTAGTTTCAAGAAGTCAAGGAATAAAAAAACCCAGAAATTGTGCAAAAGTTGCACTGCATTCTTCTGCTTATGTCCAGTTACTTTGCATTAAATTGACAGATGACCAGGAGGATTCCAGGGCAACACCATAACATCCTATTTATAAGCATTCCAACTTGTGTGCTGAGGCACACTTGTCCAGTAGACTCCAAGCTGGATATTATTTTGGTGCCCCTGTGTGCACCTTTTCTCTCGGTCTTAACTTGCAATCTTGTTCACAACTCATTTCCTACAGAATTAATGTCACCAGATTTTGTGTCTACCCTCCATTAATTATTTAAGAAGGAGCAACTTTAGACTTTCACTTGATCGTTAAATTCCAAAGATAGTTTTAAATCCTTTAATTGGAAATTACTGAACAGGTGAAGCCTACAATCTGTAGGTCATCATCTTAGGCTGCTTTTGAAAGCCCTTACAGATTATTATTTGTTTTAGGATTATTTCATTATCTGCCTAGGAGATTTTATTTACTCCTGAGGCATTGATTCTCAAGGGGCTGGCAAAAGAAGTATTGTGGGCACAAGAGAAGAACAGCTCAGAACAGCCTGATATTTAATCACAGGTTGTAAATATCTTTTACAGACTTGTCTGCAACTGTCACTAAGCATACAAAATTACTATATTAGTCAGCTTCATTTATGTTTTTCTTAAGGGAGATCTTGGAACATTTGTTAAATTACATTTCAGGTTTAAGGATAATAAAGCTATGTATTCCTCATGGAAAAGTCAAACATTATTATGATAGAAAATAAATAAAATATAATCAAATCATAGCAACTATACCACAGTTAAAGGGCCGAACTTTGCCCAATTCTCTGTCTTCCCTTCCATGGGGCTGTAGAGTTCAACAGCCACAGGAAGCACAGAGGACTGCAGGGCAGGAGAATTGCTTCCCTGGCTCCTGCAGCTTGGACAACAAGCATTAAGCAATCAGGAGGGTAATCAAGGAGAAGATGCTACAAGAACATTGTGTCTTACCAGGAGTTCCCAGCGCTAGTGTAATTCAGAGTTTAAGTTTTATCAAAACATCTTGAAAAAGAACTGGAAGTCTCACTGCAGTGTAAGCAAACACATAATATTTACCAGCTTTCCTAAATTCTAGTTCTTTCTCCTCTTCCCTTAAAATATTTTGGATTGCGTAGCAGATTCAACTCTGCAGTCTTTGCACTTGAAGATGTGGCACACTAGTAAGGTTTGTGGATTTTTGAATCCACCAAGCTTTTAACATGTTAAAAGCAAAGAATATTCATTCTGGCATTCCACCTCAGCCCTTCCCCCCACCCCCCNCCCCCCATCCTCCCCCAAAGCACCAGAGGTGTGGAGCCATGCCTCTGATTCTTTCTCACTCACTGGAATTTTGCATTTCTGTGTCAGCTGGGCCTCCCTGCCCACAATCCTTGAAGGCTGAGGTCTACCCAGAGTACAGAGAAAATCTTATGCAAGCAATTGCAGCTGCAGCATTTTGTTTCTTTGTGATCCATGTATCTATAGTTTCAATGTTATTTTGATAGTTACATTTTTATATAGATTTTAAGTTTCTAAGTGAGGAGAATTTTTGTTAAAAGATACTGTTTTCCCTGGTATTTGTTACAATTGGCTGCATTTCGAGTATGTCAGGCGCTTAGTCAGCTGTTCTGCAACTGAGACTTGTTTTTCTTCTTTTTGTCCCTTTCATCCAGTGGAAAAAGTTTCCTGCTGCTCTGCCTATTGATATTTGATATCCTATCTTCAACTGATGTACATATTTAACTTTTATAGAACAGCATGTCAGCTAGCTTTGCTAATTAAGACTCTGTTTTGTACTGTTTGGTTTTCTTTCGTTGTTTTGTCTTTTTGGTATTCATTGAAAGATTATTTTGGAGGTATTACTTCTCAGAGTATTGACTTTCTCTAATCCAGCTCCCTCTTCTTAACAATAATAATTTTTAAAAATCACTTGCTCCTGCTTTGTAGCAACGTATTTAATCTTCAGCATTAAAGGAATGCTTAGAGGGAGCAAAGTAGCCAGCCAGCAGCTTTTTTGAATGTCTGCTCCAAGTCATTATAATGCAAAAAAGTAGTGAACTTGGGAGATTTGGTTTTAGTTCCTCTAGAAGTATTTTACATTCTAACAGCATTCCTGATAATCTTTCTGGCCACATCAGCAACTACTTGCAGTGGAAAGCAACAGTGGGAAGCCATTAATATATAGTTATTTATCATGTTATCAAAATATATTACTAAGAGAAGGGCTAAAAGCTGTCCACTGATCTTTTCACAACGACTAAATGACAAAAATGCTTCCAAACCATTCTGTGTACACTGAACTCCCTGCTTACCTTTACAAGTCTTTGTTTCCCACTGTCTTTGGGAAGAGGAAACTCCAAATGGTAAAAACCCACAAGTACACAAAAGCAGAAATACTGAAGGAATACCAGAAGGGTAGATTAACTGATGCTGTCATCTCATGGATTAATTGCTCAGATTTATGTGTTTATATAAAAACCTGCAATGCTGTTCATAACCCCTCAGTGTTGGACATGTGGAATTCATGAGATAGCAGCTCTGGGACAATCATTTCTAGTTCAATAAATCATTTTCTTCCTTTGCTTTGCTAAGTTGCATAAAATCATTGGTTCGAGGTCAGTTTGATTCCTAAAGTCTCCCCAAACCAGCACTGACACAGCCTCAATCAGATCCTTCCTTACAAGGCAGCACCATAGTGTGACAAAGGAAGTAGAACAAACCCAAACATCTGAACCTTCAGAATCTATTAAAAAAACAAAACGAACAACCAAACAAACAAAAACCAACAAAAAACCCCCACCTTTAAAGTCCCCATAATGAATTTAAGGTCACAGCTTATTGGTAGTTCATTTTCTATCAGGGATTTACATTTCCTCCACCCAAAGGAAAACCTTTCTACCATAAAAGTTGATGCCAAAACCTAAACATCTGACCAAAACTATTTTCCCTAAAATAACATCTCCATTGCTTACTCTTTTATAAAGCAAACTTCTTAATTGCTTCCAGAAATATTCTGGACTTCTGCTTCTTTCTGGTGTATTTTAATTTTCCCTTTTTATCTTTGTGGTCTTTTTCATGATTATTTCCTCAGTTAGCTGCTCAAATTTGATCTTCATAATTCATTGGATGCTTTCATGGAAAAAAAAAAAAAAAAAAAAAAAAAAAAAAAAAAAAGGTGAGGCTTCTTTTGGATAGAAAGGATCACAACAGATAAGAGTTTTACCTGGTCAAAAAAACCTTGCAAAATCTGAATTTCATATGGCAAGGATCACAGAGTAGAACACAAATACAAGAACAAAGCACGCTTTTGATGCAGTTGCTGAAACTATAATCGCAATCAGAAAAACGTTAGAAAATGGAATGTAATTAGTACAGGGTTTGAGGGTTTTGACAACTGTATTGGGAAATACAATCTTAATTGGGTGGGAGAGATGATAGAAAAGCTGCATGATAGAGAACCTGAGGCTTGAAGTTCAAAAAGCAACTGAAATAGGCACAGAAGCAGCCATAGAGTAGCACTTCTCATGTCTATGACCCTCTTTTACAAAACCCCAAAGGCAATTCCAGTTTTACATGAGGAAAAGGCGTTCCATGTGAACACAAGGTGAGTGAAAGCAGTACAGGCATTTAAAAAATAAGATAAGCTGTTTCCATAGGTATAGTCTATGGAAACCTTCTCCAAAAACTAATCATTGCTTCTATGACCCTTATCAGCAAAACAGGGAATTCATGCAATAAAAGTGATGTAAAATGAATTTAGGATAAATTAAAGAAAGGCATTTTTAGCTGAGACAGGCATATAGAAAATATTTGCTTCAGGTAGTATAGGTAAATTTGATGGCTTAAAAATTTTAGAGCTGATAGTAATGCATGCAGTTATTGCACATACCAAGTTAAGGATAATTAAGATAAAGGTGATTAAATCTCATTCTCATGAAGCATAAATTAAATTGTCAAAAGTCAGGAGGCAATTTTTACTTCCAAACTTTTTTATTGCACACTGTATATTTTTAGGGAATATTAAAAATATGTTCATCTGTTTTTGGAAGCCTCTGCTTCTTGAATACAACTGGTAATAGAAGAGTGGATCACTGGTATCATCTGACATTAGATTATTTTTGGTGTCTGTGGTGGAAAGCCACCGGGTCTGCAAACCTCTGCAGAAATTTGCAGTGAGAACCATATATTGCATTGTGCATATATTCAAAAGTATGCTAAAATATTCATTTAGCCATCTTTAGTATGTTTTAAATTTCCTGGTTTTGTGTTCTGTAAGAACTAGAACCTTTTCCTACAATGAGTATTCAGAACAAGTGCTGCTGCACGTTGGCGTGGAGATCTCAGGGAAATGGTGTCCTGTCACCAAGCCTTTCTGCTGCCTTAATGAGCTCCCCCACCCTTCAGGGGCTGCTGAGGAAATCCAGATCCCCAGAGGGATAATTCTTAGTTGTTTTTTCATGCACAAGCCCAGCTGTGCATCAACTGGTACTGCATGTGTAGGACACACATAGATTAGGTTTCAGTTTCTGTACCTCTGTTTTTATAATTGCTCTGTGAGTGGGCATTACTCTGTTTTTATAAACTTGTCTGTTTCACTAATATGACACACTTGTCAAAAAGGCAGAAGGAATCCCAGGATGTATCACAAAAGTTAATCACAGCAGGGGCCACCTGCAAATCCAGAGGTACACGGGGTTAAAGAAGTAGGGGGACCGTGGTACAAACACTGTTGAGACACCATCTGAAACACCACGTCCAATGTAAGTCTCATACGTTAGAAAACAAACCAAAAAAACAAAACAAGTATGGATAAAGGATAATAGGATAATAGCATAATAAAGTAAATGGAGACTCCCATTCTCTTGTAAGAGAAGCCTGTAGCTTGGCTAGTTCTACCTAGTACCAGAAAAGCTGTTTGTGGACAGAACCACTCATCACAAGTTTCTGCACAGATGTATCCTGAAGGCAAAATATACATTTAGGCTATAAAACAACATTAGTGTGCAAAAAATAAATCAGGCATAAACTGGTACTGGAGCTCTAGATGGAAATTTCTAATTGTGCATGGAGGTCCTAAAACAGACTTCAAATATGAACAAAGGGGACAAGAAATATTTCAATTAAACAACAACAAACAACAAAAACACAAAAAAAATACCCCAAAAACAAAACAAAAAACAAAGCCACAGCCAAACAACGAGCATAATTACATCTCAAGAATCCTAATCACTCTGTGCTCTTCACTGAATTAAAAATAGTAGGCTTTTTAATGTTGGGTAGTGTAACATCTGTAGGGGATGCCAGACATTCTCAAGAATGCTAGATGCATTCAGCATCCCACTATTTTCATTTGTTGCAATTTGGAATGAGGGGAGTTATGCAGAGAAGCATAACCCAGTGTACAACCAGCCCACCCCCAGTTAAAAGTTTTGACACTTCTGTGCATCTGATCTGACTATGTTGTTGTAACAGAATTATTCTTTTTCCAGATTACTTTTTAGCAGTACCAATTTCAACTACCTGATTTTGTTCATCACAATTTAGATATTGCCAGTTAACAAAGCTGTGAGTGAGGATTGCATTTTTCCACATAAGTCATTTTCAGCAGCTGTGTGAAAAAGAATGTCTACCACCATGAATAGAAAAAAATCCTGACACATGAGGTGAAGGTTCCCTTTCCTCTGGGAGCTCAGTATCACAGAGAGATTTGAAATACAACTTCTCTAACAGCCTGCTCTGATAACACAGCCTCAGCTAGAGGCTGGGAAAGATCAGAACTGCAGAACCTCTATCTGAAAGACTGAGCTGTTACTTCTCTGCTGCAAGCAGATAACAAAAAGTGTCCACAGAAACCATTTTTATGCTTATCTAACAATCCCTGACCAAAAAAATCTTGGAAGATGTTAATTAAAAAAGACAGGTAAATAGCTAAAATGGCAGGGGAAGCCACCATCCTTTACACACTTTTCTACTGGTAGCATCAACCCCAAAGATACTTTGCCTCTTAGTTCTCTCCCATGGTCTCATCTGTCTAAGGCACCACGTTAAGGATTCCTGGCTCAAAGGAATATCAGTCCATGAGAGTTAAACAGATCATGTGTGCATGGCAAACACTTCATAACGTGTCCATGAGAATTCCTACTCATGGATAATAAGCCAGACACTTGTAGCAATTTCCCCTAGGCCTTAACTCAGGTCTTGGACTATGAGTAGTCTGACTACACCAACTACCAACCCCATACCAGTGGCTAAACATAAATTCAAATTTATCTGTAGTACAACACATCTACTGGGATAGTTCACATGTTGTCTTATCTCAGAGGCAGTTAAAAACCAAAACCAAGCCCTACATGTATGTGTTTATTAAGCAAGACTGTACATGGCAGATATTCAAGAAAAACATTTCAAATGTTATCTGAGACAATTTGCACTCTTTTAAACCTGAAGATCAGTGCTATCAAGCTGTTTCCCCACACATGCAAACAAAAACAAGGTTAAAATAATATTAGATCTGTCTTAATTTCAAAAATATCCTCCAAAATTAAGTGAAGGCTGATGAAGTGATTCATCTATTGATTTGCGGCACTGAAACTTACCGTAGTACTTTGAGATTATCTCTGGCATAAATGGAAAATCACTGGAAAGGAAAGCCACAGATATAAGGAAACTCCTCATGATAGTTAATTCTTTGGATTTAGAATTAGGCCTTCACACAGATCACAGCTATGCTTTGTAACAAATTCTTGGAATGGTTGTCCTTTGCAAACTGATTATATATATTTCTTCACTGGAGGGCTCAGCACTCACAGCAATAATATCAGAAAGCCCAGTAGGATTTCATACTACTGAAAAGTCATCTGTGAAATATCTCAAGACTCAGAGTGTAAAATTATGACACAAATTGAGTGAACATGTTCAAAAATGAGGATGGATGTACTGGAATATTTTTATTTCTCCTTGCCTTTTTCAGACTGCTAAAATTAGCAAAGGATGGGCTGTTCTTGGTCCTTATATTAGCAAGATAGTGGAGATCTTTTTTACTCCAAGAGCTTAAATTGTAGCATACAGCTCTCACAGGATGGCAGACATATACTTGTGTACATGAAAACTCTCAGCTACTGTAGAGAGGGATTTTTTTGTTACTAAAAATACAGTAGTGTGTCTCCTTATTTTGGTGTAATATTAGTTTATTTTTAATTTTGGTAGAATTTTCCCAGCTGCTAGGTGCTTTGGTGCTAGGAAGATGCACAGTCATTTTGCAGAATTCTTCTGTACAATTAAGCAATTTATTTGGCAAGTATTTCTCAAGTTGTGCTGTACATAACAACCTTGGCTAAGAAAATCAAAGCAGCATCTCCCTCAGCTGCTATCGAGAAATAATTCCAAGGTGATGACCATAATTCTTCCATACATAAAAGCAGAGAAAGGCAGCACAGGCCTGCTGAATAAGAATTTTTATACTTTGAAGGCAGTCTGAAGACACTGTCCTTGCATTTCAAAAGCCCCATAAATTTCTGTTAAAGGTCAAATGCAACATTGAAGACAGTTCTTCCTGGAATTAATTACTCAAAAACAAGCACCGATGATAGGTTTCTCCATTAGCCAGCTTTTACTGGACAGGAGTTTTTATTTGAGAATTAAGATGGTAAGTAGTGTGAGTTTGTTCAAATGGCTAATAAGAAAGTGAAGTGAATTAATTCTCCTTGGATAATAAGGAATGATCACTAACAATACCATCTATCTTCCTTCCACTGTACATAATTCAGTTATATGAATCCACAGTGATATATAAAATAAGAGTTTTTCAATGGTTTGTGGATTTGTGGGGTTATTGAACTTCTCTGCTTTGTCTATGAAGGGATATTTCTGTCTGACCTAAGGTGGGAATGCATTCAGGAATAAAGATAGGTCTAAAATAATTATTTGCTTTGTTAGAATTATTCATCTTGTTCCATTAACATATCAGCCATGGATAAGAAGACTCAGAATTCAGATCCTGAGCCTCATCAGTCTCCCTTGGCTTGACACAACACAAACTCCTCTGTATCATGTTTTGACAAGAAGTAGGTATCACTATGTAGACACAACTTGAATCCCACTTTTGTAAGAAGCTGGATATGAGGCATTACATGCTTCTAAAACCCAAACTCAGCAGTTTGTTTTGTTAGTCAGTTTTATTTTTTATATATTTAATAACTCACCTCACCATGTGCATTTCAAATGGAACAAACACATGAAGCAAAAGTATCACATGCTTATTAAGAACTGCACTCACTTCATGTTTTAGAACATAAAGATTTATTGTTTTGATTATAATCCAATTTAATGTCTTTAATGCACCAGAGAATAACTTGCATATCTTGTGAAGTATCTTAAAGACTATTCTAAAGATAGTTTATGCTAGTTACTACAGTTAAAATTATCTCCTTGGCAGCACAGACTGACCTGTGGAGCAGCAGTCATGTGCTCTTGTTGCCTGTGCCATAGTTGTTGATGAGACAGGGACAATGGCTTTAATAAGCATTAAAATTCTTCAAAATTGCAGGATCATCACCTTTAATTGTGACAGCAATTTCAAGATATAAATATACACATTCATTACTATGTCCATAGTTTGGTGTGGGACCTGAATAAATGATCTATTTATTGTATTTAGGCAGGAAAAAGGAAAATATCAAGATAACGTAAGGTAAGGTAAGGTAAGGTAACATAACGTAACGTAACGTAACATAACGAGCAAATATAACTATTTTAATAACTGTGGAAGTGTAATACATATTACTGACACAAATATCTAATTTGTCTCAACTCTTAAAAGGAAAATAGGCAGAAATTCTGAAAGTGTCATTGAAATACTATTTTTTTTTAATGCTATAAATACTGCTGCTGACAACTACATTTAATTAAATTATTTACTAGGTATTGACTAATTAACTAGGATATTGTACATGGGAAGAACTCTGAGTAGCTATTACTATTCTACTGCTTGTAACTCAATATCTTTCCTAGAGCAAGTGCACATGGGTTCTGGTTCAGTCTCTGTGAACTGATATCCCAATTATGCCATTGCCACTCATAAAAATCACCAAGTCATACGCAATCTTATTTCCCTCACAGAACTGTGAGAAAGAGAAATGATATCAAATTACTAGCTGAGAATGTGGCATCAGATCCAGTTGTTTGATTTCCCCTGAATGAATTGCATTCATTCCTGTGTTAGTGAATATTTATTTTATCCAACATCTTTCAAGTCTAGATGGAAATTGAGATCTTCAGCCAGCAATAGTATAATGAAATGGAATTATAATTGTTATTATTTCAATGGCTCTCTATTTTTACAAACTGTTTGATATGGACCAAACCCCAAACTGCTGAAGTCCACAGAAGATTGAAGTGAGAAAACTGTTGGAAAGGTGTCACATTCAGAAAAATACAAAGTGTTAAGATCTCATTTCCAAAGGAAATAATTTCATTTGATATACAGGAAACAAGTGTACATAAAATACCCCAGGAATATAATTTTAGGACTATGACATACGGGTTTTATTTTTACCCACTTTAATGTAAGCCTTGAGAACAATTCTTGGCTTCTTTTTTATCTTAAAGGACAACTAGGTTTTATTCAATTCACTAGTTCTTCATGGGAATATTACTTTGAATATTATTGGAATTAGACTTCATTGGATAAGCTTTTTTCATATTTATTGTGGTATATTTAAAAGATACATAGATGTAGAATTAGGTAATTTAATGGTAGAATTAGTAGTGCTAGGGTAAAGGTAATTTAAAGTAAAAATGAAGTACATATTTCAAGTTTGAATAGGTCCTGCTCAAGCTTCCATCCTTCCCTTACCACACTGTTATATTAGAGATTCTTGTGGTAGAGGGATTTTGTTCCAGTAGACAGTAACAGATATCAATATTGCTCTAATCTTGTATTTAAATTGTTTAACTACAGTCAGCTTCTCCAGTGTAAATCAGAAGCCACAGTAATGAAGCCTTGTTCATAAAAGACCCCATCTCTTCATTTCAGGGAGACGTTTTCACCTTACTGATTTTATTGGGGGGATTTCACTCCATCTTTTAATCTAATGAGAGGGATTAGGGTTGCAGTGTCAATCAGATACTTACAGGTAATTATAAAACAGAAGTGATTGGGATTTTGCCCTTATCCCAGGATTTGCCCACCCAAATCCTTGCAGTGGACACAGCACATACACAGCAGAAGGAAGTTTGGGATTTTTTTGGGGATGCAGAGGTTCTTTACTAAGGATCCATGACTCTGGATACAGAACCCCTATGAGCATTATTAAAAATATTTTTGGATTGGAGTCCATCAGATTTAACCTGAATTGATTTGAAACGTGTGGTTAGTTTTGCAGACAAATATAGGGATTTTTCCAGGAACCAAAATCTGACACTGCAATTTCCTGTGTTGATAATAGCTGAAAGATTACTGTTTCAAAGACTACTTACGACAGTAATTGCAGTAGAAACAGAGCCAGTATCTTCTGCGGACCAGAGATAAAAAGCATTTTTTCTGTGTTTCAACAAACTAAAACCCCTCCAAAAAGTTTTTCATTTGTTTCTGTTTAAATCAACTCAAGGCAATATAAACCAAAAGCACTTTTCCCTGTGGATAAGAGACAGCCCACCACATCCTAGGCCCTGCTGTAACCTGAGGAAAACCTAGACCACCACCTTCTAACCTGTATCTTGAAGGGTGGTAAACCAATGTAATTGAAACCTACCCTGATGTGATGGGTCAGCAGACTGAAGTTACAAGGAAAACCTTATCTTTGAAGTATCAATTTCCAAACTAAGGGTTCAACTTGCATATCTATCACAAACTCTCAGTCTTACTTGAAACTGAAAGGATCATTACATTTAAGTGGCAAAATCACCCACAAAAAACTCAATTGTTCTGACACTCACAGTTCCACACAAGATGACTTTAATGTTGTAATTAGCAATATTCTTGGTTGTATAGTTGAGTTACAGTGCTTTTTAATACATAACAATTCCTGCTCATTTAAGATAATGCTGTTCTTTAAGCATATAGTAGTTGAAGCAGGACTTCTGTATCATGACTTACTAAAACATCACTTCTAAGGAGAAGGGGAAAACCTCAGCAAGAAACAATCTAGATACTGAAATGCAAAGTCAGGAATCACATCTCTTTTTTTTCTTATTATGAAAATACACCTCTGAGATAAACAGGGCCAGGAGACCAGCTCCTTTTTATAGCCTTTATTAAGAATTCATCTCTGGGGTGGGGGCTCGAGGGGTCGCGACACCGCCACTGCCCCCCTCGGACGGGGCAGAGGAGGAGGAGTGCAGGCAGCTCTGCTCAGAGGCAGAGCCGGGGCTTCCATCCTCACAGGAGTCCTCAGGAAGACGCTGGATCGGCTCGAAGTCCAGGGGTGTCATGTCTTTCTAGGTCTACTCTGGTCAGGGCAGATCTTTCAAAAGTTTGATGGAGAGATAGCTCTGCCTTTTCCTGACACAGTCCTGCAGTTGATTTTGCAAACTTTGGCTCGGGCTCATTGTTTTAGGGGTATCTCCTTTTAAATTGAGGCTTTTCGGTGTTAATTTGCGTGTTCTGTCTTTCTTTCCATTGCCTTTTTTCTCCGTCACTTTTTTCCTGCCACCGTTTTTCTTGTCGCCGCCCTTCCCGCCTCCTCTGCCGCTGTTTTGTGGAGGCAGTGGCAGTTTTTTTACCTGGTGGAATGAGGGTAAAAAGGGATTACAGAAACACTGTGGGGTAGGGGGTAACAGGATTGATAAACCAGGGATGTAACAGGGGGGTTTTACAACTTTTTGGATAGTATAATACAATATATTACAGAAATTGTGAACTTTAACTTTTACCCTTAAAACAGATAACATTAACATGAGGAAATTATGAGATTTTATTCATAACACCTTTTAGTATTTTCTGTGGAATTCTGGTATGTATATTACTGAGCATGTACATACTATAGCTTTAGTTTCCAGTATATCCATCATATTTGCTAAAACAAATGGAAATTTAATGCTATTTTGGAAGCCTCAAGTAGTTCATAAATTCTAGGAGTATGAGGATACTTTCAGCTGAGTACCTGCTGTCATCCACAAGCCCCTGCTGGCCCCAGAGAACTGGAATATTGGCAGGATATGTTGCTATTGGCAGGGAACATGTTAGTTTATGGAAAGGCAGATCTCATTCTGCCAGTATAGAAAATCCTCAGCCCCAAGGTAGGTCTAATACACCAAGCAGATTTCTTAATGCATTAAATCATATCTAATTCATCTTTGCAAGTACCTAAAAACCAGTTTGGAACTGGTTTTCCAAAATAGGTGTTTTCTGATTTCTAGTACTTTGACTTTGGATCTCCATTGAAAAGGCTGGATCCTCCGAAATCTTTAAATAAAGAAATATGCATTGCATTTATCCCTGTATTTCATAATCCTAGAGAACGGGAGATGTTCACTAGGCAACATTTGTGAAGCTAGTTAGTAAGAGCAGCAAATAAACAAGTTTTGTCAGAAATAAAGAACACATGACAAAGTTTACTTTTATGTTGTTTTTACTTGTTTGAAGTCCAGAATTTATTTTACATTCCCTCAATCCTGGGCTCTAGAACAGTGCACCAGAAATGAAAAAATGCCAAACAATGCTGTATCTAACATGGACATGAAGGAATGTTCGGGTTTTTTGTAGTTCCATCTGCTGGCAGTTTTTTACTGTAACAGGGAAGTTAAGAATGGTTGTGTCCATAAGTAGTTTAGTGGATCAGTTGGCTCCATTTTTAGGGTGAAGCAGTGCTGAGGACCCACCACCCACACCACACACAGTTCTGGTGGGTTATTTAATCCTAGTTTAATTTACTGCCACAGCCTAAATGCCCTGAAACACCTACACAGTGTATTTGATGTACTGCTACCTTACACTTTTCAGTTCATATGCTGTATAACTGCCTGATTATGTCAGCGCCAAAACAACATTTAAGCCGGTGAGATCAGGAGATTCCACTCAAAAAATTAATTTCTGATCTAAACTAAACCCTTAACATTAGTAGCATGTTTTCTGCTTCTGATTTCTTTCCTAGGTCTTTGCTCTTCACAGCTGCCCTGCTGTCGGGGTTTAGGATTTTTTCTTTTGTTTCTTTCTCTCATGGAATTTTGTCCCATCTGTCGCTAAGAAACCACAGCGATACTTACGAGAGACAAAAGAAGTTGCCACGGGCAGTGTGAGGCTGGCTGTTAACTTAGCTGGGGCGTTTCTCTTGGAGGAGCAGAGAGACCGCGAGGTTTGAGCAGGGGAAAAGCGTCGGGGGCAGCTCCGAGCTCTCGGCCCCTCTCGGCAGTCGGAGGCGGAACAGGTGCGGTCGCTATGGGGAAATTTCGCCACCACTGTTGGGTTCCGTCTCCTGCTGCCTTCTTCTACCGCGAGCGAAGCTCTTCTTGTGGGGGTGGCCGTTGCACTGGGACCTTATTAATACCCTACCTCACTACAAAAAGACCCTTTCATCATCTGTTCGAGTACCTCAGGGAAAACCCCGGAACCCCGGGCCCTTTCCCCCTCACCCTCCAGGGGAGCCTCTCCCGGCCGCGTTCGGGAGCCCGGCTGCCACTGCCCAGCCCTGCCGTTTCTT
>VYXF01006701.1:40866-103571 GCA_013397295.1 Polioptila caerulea | reverse complement strand
GGGGAGCCTCTCCCGGCCGCGTTCGGGAGCCCGGCTGCCACTGCCCAGCCCTGCCGTTTCTTTGCCACTGCTCCGGGTTTTTACTACACTGCAGCCACGCACCCCCTGCCTGCTGAGACACCCGCGGCTCCTGCCGCAGCTGCCGAGCTCCCGATACTCCTTGCTCGCCGCCGCTGCGGCCGCTGCCGAGCAGCTCCTGCCGCAGCCCGTGTTGGCCGCTGAGCTCGCTGCCATTACCCGCGAGGAAGGCGCGGCTGAACTGGCGCCACAGCGCCACCTGCCGGCGCGGGGGAATCATCGCACCCGTGCCGCTCGCGCCCCTGCCGGCCGTGCCCGGAACTGCACCGACGGGGAAAGGCTTCCAGAGCGGGAAGAGGCGGCTCAGCGCGGGTTCCGTTCGCTCGTTCCCTTGGTGTCGCTGCCGTTGTTGTTGTTTCTCTGCCTTGTTACACATACACATACTAGTAAGAAACTGTCTTTGCCTGAAAGCTCCCTAATTTCAAAGTTATAATAATTCAGAGAGAAGGGGTCATATTGTCCCACCTTCCTTGGTGAAAACCTGTCTTTCAAACCAAGACACCTGCATTAGAAGTAGTCTCAGAATCATGGAATCATTTAGGTTGAAAAAGACCTCCAAGACTGAGTCAAACCTTTGACCTGTCACTACCTTGTCAACTAGACTACAGTACTGAGTGCCACATCCAGTCAGTCATTTCTTGAACACTTCCAGGGGTGGGGACCCATCACCTCTCTGGGCAGCCCATTCCAATTTTTGACAACTCTTTCCATGAAGAAATTCTTGATACCCAACCTGAACCTCCCTGGGCAAAGCTTGAGGCCATTTCTTTTTGTCCTGTCCCTTGTTCCCTGGGAGCAGAGCCCAACCCCCACCTGGCTGCATCCTTTTCCAGGGAGTTGTGGAGAGTGAGAAGGTCTCCCCTGAGCCTCCTTTTCTTCAGGTTAAACACCCCTCACTCCCTCAGCTGCTCCTCATTGGACCTGTGTTCCAGACCCTTCCCAAGCTCTTTCATTCTCTGGACACACTCCAGAACCTCAATGTATTCCTTGTCCTGAGGGGCCCAAAACTGAATGTCAGGTTAATGGTGAGGCCCCACCATTGTCAGGTACAGGGCGACAATCACTGCTCTGGTCCAGTTGGCCACACTATTTCTGATCCAGGTCAGGATGCCATTGGCCTCTTGCCCACGTGGGCACAGCTGGTTCGCGTTCAGCAGCTGTCAGCCAGCACGTCCAGGTCCTTTCCTGTTGTCTCATTAGAGTATTTCATTTAAACATGGATGGATGAGTTCAAAACAAGCATTAAGCCTGTTTAAAATTTACTTGGATGTGATGAATAGTAGCAACAGTATGGATTGTTCCAAGGGTAACTTCCAAACAAGCACAAGAGACAAAGGGCTATGTTGGTGGGACTAATTGCAGGTAGCCCGAGGACAGCCAGCCAAAGATCCTCTATACCTTAATTCCCTACACCATACACTACTGCATTTCAGTCATATGATTTGTTTGGAGTATCATATTCTAGGCCATAACATGATTTAGTCTTTTTGTAAGATTAGAAAGAAGGGAAAATAATCCCAGCAGATCTGCTGTTTGGCTCAACACCTGGCAAGTGCTTAACAAAAACACAAGGGTTCTTTTATGTTCCTGCTCTTGACCACACCAGCAGCACAACACATATTCCACAGGATCTCATACAACCCACTTCCATAACCCCACCTGTAGGACCACACCTGAATATCAACTTCTGGCCCTGCTCCTTTGTTTTTTGCCAAGTTCCCACAGTGCTATTGCCTAAACAAAGAGCTTTTTCAGGCATCAGAAAGTTACAATGTGGCTGCAAGAACCATATCAAATCCTATTTCTGATAACTAAATTCCATTTAATCTATCCATAATCCTTCAAATACTGTAAATGTTTGCCTTTAGATTAAGAAAACAAAGCCAAACCCACGGGAAGGGTGGGTGTGGGGGTTGTATTTAAGTCCTTTACAGGACACTCCCATCGAGTGCTTGGGAATGCACGCGTGCTCCAGGTTCCCTTTTAACGGGTATCCATGGGAGCAATTCCTTCCTCGGGAAGGCAGAGCAGCCCGAGGGTGCACCAGCAATTGTCTCGGGAAGGCAGATCATCCAGAAGCTACTCCAGCGGACACAAGCCGGGATGCGGGATGCGGGCTGCGATCCGGCCCATCCCGCCGCAGCCGGGACCGCAGCTCCCGGGCATCGATGGCTCGGCGCTCAGGCTGCCCTGGGCAGCGCCCCGCCGCGGAGCCCATCGAGGAGTAGGAGCTCCACTTTTACCAGCGGCGAGCCGAGGCCATGGGCGCCATCTTGGGGCCTGGCAGGGGCGAGACCGGGGCCTCTGAGGCCCAGTGTAGGGTCTGGACCCGGGGAGGGACATCCCCAAATACCAGCACAGGCTGAAGGTGACCTGATGGAGAGCAGCGCTGCGGGGAAGGACCTAGGAGTTCTGGTGGGTGACACACGAGGCGGCAGTGTGTCCGGGCAGCCAGGAGCACCAGCGGTATCCTGGGGCGCATCGGGAAGTGTGGCCAGCAGGTCAAGGGAGGCGATCCTGCCCCTCGACTCGGCCCCAGTGAGGCCACATCTGGAGAGCTGTGTCCAGTTCTGAGCTCCTCGGGCCAAGAAAAACAAGGAGCTACTGGACAGGGTCCTGTGGAGGGGAATAAAGACGATGAGGGGTCTGGAGCGTCACTAATGAGAAAGGACTGTGAGAGCTGGGCCTGTGTATTCTGGAGAGGAGTGAGAGGGGATCTCATTAGTACATATAAATATCTCAAATCAGTACCAAGAGGACAGCACCAGACTTTTCAGTCGTGCCCAGCAACAGAACAAGGAGCAATGGTCATGAAGTAAAACACAAGGAGTTTAATGTCAACATAAGCACTTCTTTACACTAAAGCTGGAACAGCTGCCCAGGAAGGGCGTGGAGTCTCTCTCTCTGGAGAAAGTCCAAATCCCCCTGAACACGTTTCTATATCACCTGCTCTGAGTGACGCTGCCTTGGCAGGGAAATCGGACAGGCCGATCTCTAGAGGTGCCAGCCAGCCCGACCAATTCCTTTCTCCTGTGACTCCCTTCCCGCTCCCGCCGGCCGAGGGCGGGTGGCCGCGGGAGGCCCGCGCATGCGCAGCTGTCGCGCCCGCCGGCCCATGGCACAGGCGCGGTCGCGCTGTCCCTGCAGCTGCAGGAGGAGGAGGAGGGGAGGAAGAAGATGCCGGGAAAGCTGAAGGTCAAGATCGTGGCGGGGCGCCATTTGCCGGTTATGGACCGCGCCAGCGACCTGACAGACGCCTTCGTGGAGGTTGGTGGCGGGGGGGGCGGGCTGGGCGCGGCGGGCCCCCACGGCCGAGGCCCCTGCCGGGCCCGCCCGGCGCCTCGGTGCTCCTGGGAAGCAGCGGCAGGGCGAGGGGACAGCGCCCTGAGCCGCAACGGAGCGGGTTTAGGCGGCACAGCAGCGGGAAAGGGTGATCAGACACTGGAACGGGCTGCCCAGAGAGGCGGTGGTGTCGCCGTCCCTGGAGGTGTTTAGGACTGGACTTGGCGCTCAGTCCCGTGGTGTGCTTGTTGTGGTAGTCGGTCATAGCTTGGGCTCGGTGATCGCAGAGGGGATTTCCAACCTGTGATTTGGATTCTGTGGTTAGACAGACGTGTTGCAAGGAGGATGGAGAAGTAATAAAATAATATTTAAATCAGTTGTATTGCTGAAAATACGAATGGTTGTACGGACTTTACTTTTTAGGCCAATATTCATATTTCCTTTTAAAACATTTGAAATACTGAAATATTTTCAAATGATCTTTTAGTCAACCAATATTTAATATTTGCGTGTTTAAATAACTTTATTGCACCCAGAGTATCTGACTTCAACCTTCTTTGCAGTCATGTCGGTAATAGGCAATACATAGGGTCTTTCTCAGGAAGGGATTGTAAAATAAATTGAAATGCAAAATAAGCGGAACTATTTAAGGCTCAGGTTGGATGGGGCTCTGAGCAACGTGATCCAATATGTGGCATCCCTGCCCATGGCACACGGGTTTGAATGAGATGGACTTTAAGGTCCCTTCCAATCCAAGCCTTTTTATGATTTCTGTTACATGATCCTTATGTTTTTTGATTATTTTTTACCAGTACGGATGATATAGAACATTTCAGAAGCATTCCATAGATCAGGAATCATACTCTCAGAAAAATCAGACCTATTTAAAAATGATGTGCTATGAAAATGTGTGTCTTGTACTACAAATAGTGATTGAGGTGTACCACAAATGAGTGGTTGATTAAGGTAGGATGACAGGATGCCTTTCTATCATATTTCACTGAAAAATATGATATTATATGGTATTAATATAAAAATAAATTTGGGGTATATAAGTTCTGATTTCTTTTGGTACCTTAAAATTTAGTTGACATTAGACTCTTAATGGGAAAGTAAGCTGGTAAGTGAAGGTGTATTTCAGCCTTTCAGTGGAGCTGAATTGTCCATCATTTTATTACATGAAACTTAGCGTTTCACTGTTTTGTCAGCTGTTTCAGGTTTTTATTTTTAAAAGCTTCTCTTGTAGGCTGCCTGTTAATCCAGTTTAAACTTATGACTACTCTGATGCTTGCAACTAGGAGACAGGGAAAACAGGACTGGGAAATACAGTTCACGTATTTCATTTGGCCTGTTTTTACTCTGTGTTAGGAGAAACAGCTCTCCTCTTCTGTGGGTTACTCATTCCCAACCCTACTGTCAATGCAGCAAAGTAGATTTTTGAAATTCACATAGTAAAATACTAGCATAGCAAAAAGGAAGATAAAACATTTCATCAAGATCAGTTTGCTTAGCTGGGTTAACATGCAGTTCCATGAGTGTCTTGACACAAATAAGAGTATAGAAATGCACAGATGAAGGCCTTGCTTTAAGATTGTTACTTAGGAACAGTGTGAAGTAACTTCCCTTTCTGTATGTGAAGTAGGCAATACAGCAAGTGAGATTTATTTCAAAATAAATTGAGCTTGAAACTGTTTTATTTTTCTGTGTGACATTGCTGAAAGACTTTACAATGTGTTTTTCCTTAAATAAAAATGAAAAGCAGATGTTAAGGTTCTAGTTGTTTATTAACCCTAAATTTCCTTGTTAAATATTGCAATATAAACTTAGAACTGGAAGAGAAAGTAAGAAGAGACTTAAGAGCTCTTAGTTGGCTCAGGTTATGCAAAACTTGGACTTCACTAGCATGAGCACAATGATCCTTTTCCCAGCTCAGAATATTTTGCTACAATTTCTTCCATAATTGTGCTTTGAAGTTTGCACAATGGACAGCAGTGTGGTGTTTATCTCTACAAGCTTCAATGAACTAGCTCGAGTACTGGGGAAAGTTATACCTGAGTACTTATAACGGCCTGAGGCTCTAAGGGAACTGATTTCCTCCTGAGATAACGCGATGAAATAGGTTGGGTGGAGCTCAGGACTATTGCATCCTGGCAGCTTCTGGAGTCAAAACTGGGATTTAATTGGTAGCTCCTTAGCCAGTGCTAACATCACTTTACTGTACTTAAGCAAGTACAAAATCTGTTGAGAGTTGGGATATGCACCTGCGCAAAATAATCACTGTATTATTGAAAGTATATTGTACTTGTAAAAAGTAGTCACATACTGTCTTGAGCAAAAGCGTTAGAATAATTACTACACAATTTTCAAATCCAGGCCTAAATTTACTTTCCAAAATGTTACTTTTAAAGGGTAAAGGCTGTCAAAATCTACACACCTCTAACTCCAGCATTTCTTTTCTATCAGCCTACTCATCATTTTCCTTAAGAATCTTGAATAAATTTTAAAATGTAACTTTGAGTATTTTTAAGTACTTGGTATGAGATGAAGTGCTCCTTTTTTGGAGAGGCAGCATTCAGAGAACTGCAAGTGTTTGTAAACGGTTTGGAATGAAAACTGCAGTAAAATAAAGGCTCTTACATGTGGCTTCCTAATGCATGGAACATCACAGAAGCTCAGTTTCACTTTAAAAAAGCAAACAAGAAACCCCCACAAAACTCAAATGGGCTTAGCCTGAAATAGATGTCTGTGGAGACCATATGGGTACTGCTGAAGTGGGTTATTATGTGATTGAAGTTGCAATAAGCAATAAAAATATGGAAAACACTTAATTTTTAGTACTCCTCCCTCCATGTATCTCAAATCCAGTTTGTTTTTATATTTATTTCATCAATTGTCTGTGAAGCTGGTTGAGAAATCCTAGAGAGAAGAGTAATAGGTCATAAACTATCAACATTTAGAATATTTTTCCTTATAGAAGGCAAGGAGAGTATGCAAAGTGACTTTGAATAGCTAATATAAGGGATATTTTTGCCTCTCAAATGATTGAGGAGGAAAAGAAACAATTTTAGTAGTACAAGAGGATGAGAGAGATTGATTAGAACTGTCATTGTTACATGGATACTGATATATGTAAATTGATTTTAAAAGCGCTCAGTAAAAAGAAAATGATTTGTTGAAATATATATTTGAAATTACTTTCATATGTCAATTAAACGAGTTTCAAAATTTTTTAATTAATATTTGTAATTGCTAATTCAATGTTTGTTTTTTTAGGTGAAATTTGGAAATACAACATTTAAGACAGATGTGTATCCCAAATCACTTAATCCTCAGTGGAATTCTGAGTGGTTCAAATTTGAAGTAAGTATTTTTTAAGAGTTTGCCTCTAACTATATAGACACTCTGATTTAGCCACCCTTAATTAAATAATTGCATTTCAAGCAGAAAATTAATTTTGAGCACTGTACTGTTTTTGTGTTTAAATACACAAAGCCTTTTCAGCAAACCCAGCTCCAGTCAGACCTTGTTTGCTGAGGGCATCTCATCAGCTTTTTAGGAGTGTTTATGAAGATAAAAGCTTGCCATGTTGAATCCAAGAGAATACTGCAGTGAAGGTGGGGGAAATGTAGCAGGGATTTGGCTTTTTCACTACAGTCATCAGTAGAAGTATGTGTAAATAAATACATATGTGTGAAAGTGCAGGAATTCTTGTGGGTTTTTTTTTAATTTTGAGCAAAGAAAGTTAATTGGTATTTGAAGTCTTACATTTGGTTGCAAAGATAATGCACTTGTCAAAGGAGAAAATGGAAAATTCCTATGAGAGGATTACAAAATAAGGAGCTTGGACAACAATTATCGGACACTTTCTCTTCCCATTTCCTTATGTAATAATGAGGGCACTCAGCATTTTCCTCTAATTGCTTGTTACTTTCCAGGATCTAATTTGTGGATGTCCTTTGAGATATGCCCCGAACAAGTGTTTACATGTTTCTTTTTGGTTACTACATTTCTTTGCTACTTAAAAAAATGAGTATTATGTTTAGAATAAATTAATTATTAAAACACTTGAATGTGTAGTTCATTTACTGTGCTCTAAGGCAATATCACAATTCTGCAAACATTTACATGAGTCATCCCATTGCAGTTAGCAAACTTAATTCTTGGTTTGTGACATTGAACACAAAAAGTTGTTAAATGTCTGTCTTAGTCCTAAAAGAAAATGAGTGAATGTGTTGTTTAGCTTCAGGAAATTCAAATTACGTATTTATCTGTGTCAAGTCACTCGTCATAACTAACTCTTCTCTTCTGCGTTTGTTTTTCAGCAGTGTTTCCCTGCACATTTTGAAGTACTCAGATTCCATGTTGATATTTGTTTTCCAGGTAGATGATGAAGAGCTCCAGGATGAGCCTCTCCAGATCACAGTTCTTGATCATGATACATACAGTGCTAATGATGCCATTGGTAAAGTGTACATAGATATTGATCCCCTGCTCTATAGTGAAGCAGCCACAGTTATTTCAGGATGGTTTCCAATTTATGACACCATTCATGGTAAGATTTGCTAATTTAAAACAGTCTTGTTTGAAATGTAATCTGCTTCTTGTAAGCTGTCTTCAGAAATTTATAATAACTTTAGCTTTGGAGTTGGAAAACTACTTTCCTGGCTTTTTGTTTTTCCTTATTTTCTGACATGAGAAAATTTCTGGCATAGGAGTAAAGACTGGTGCTTGTTAGAATGCCTTCCATAGGACTTGTGATAAGTGATAGGACTTGTGAACTTCACTAGTTCCTGAAAATTTCAGATTAAAAAAAAAGGTTCAGACATATTTGTCCAATTACTGTGTGTTTGCTACACAAATGTAATTTTGCTGGAGTTACTTAAGTGTGCCTTCCTGGGATTTGGGATAAACTTCAATTGAGATGGGCAGGATGTGAGATATCTTCAGCAGGATGAAATTCCTTTTTCCTGCAGTAAGTGTTCTCAGTGTTAGGTGGATTTCATCAGAATATCTTGAAGGTATGAGAAAATAAAGTTAATGATATTTTTGCTTTTGATTTTAATGAAAAGGCTTTTGTCTCAGAGAGCCAATGTCAATTTAGAGCAATTAACTTGCTGCTCAAATACCTTAGTGCAGAACATCTCTGTGGCTGCCATTATCCCTATTGTTCATTATTCAGGGTGACTTAAATGACCTAACAGTGCTAAAAACTACTTATAAATCATTGTTGGGAAATAATTAATGGTGTTCACCAGATACTGATCATAACTGATGGAAAGAATTTTTGTATTCAAACCAGTTATAGCGAACAGAAATACTGAGAAATATTGCATGTGTTTTTTAATTACCTTTTTATCCGATGCACATTTTCCTATTGCACTTTTACTTCTGGAGCTAAATTATGCAAATGCTTGTTTCAGAATAAGTACAGCTTGTAGGTTAGAGAGAGTCTGGTTTCTCTATATTTTTCCAGATATGTTGGTATTTCGCAGCTTTTTTCATTTTAAGTAAAATTTGAATTCTTACATTTTCATGCTCATAGCAGTAGATTCCAATTATCTTGACTCTTGGCAAACATTCATTGATGTTTCCTTAAAAAATAATAAATATGATGTTCATAAGTTTGTGTTAAAATTTTTTGTCTTTCACCACAACATGGTTGTTTGTGAAAATATATAACTGTCCTGATTTAGGGCAAATTTGGGAGAAAACTTCCAAAGGGGTTCCTCTAGAAAACAAATTCAAGCAGCACCTCCCTTAACTGGGTCAGGAAAAAAAACTTCTTTGGAGACAAGTGGAAAAAACTGTTTATTTAACAAGCACTCCCCAGCGCAACAAATGAACAACACTGAACACCAAACCCTCTCCCCACTCCCAGAGCTGACAAATTCCCAGAGTCTCTCTCTCCCGTGGCTGTAGCTCGGCTCAGTTGCCCTCAGTCCCTCTGGGGCTGGGAAAGGCCGGGCCCAGGGCAGGCCCGGGGGGCCACAGGTGGGAGCTCCTGGTGCCCTTTTGGGTTTTTAGTCCAGAGCAGGTTAAACAGTTCCAAGGAAAAGGAAAAAACCACAGTCCGGAGAACTTCTCTGCCCCAGCTGGCCAAAAACTAACAAAAAGCAAAGGAGACAGCACAGGCTGTGTGTGAAGGAAAGCTGTAAACTCTGGTCTTTATGTTTTGAAAATAATTGCCTCAGACATTCCACTGCTTCTCCTTCTCCCCTCTTCACTCTCAGACCAAGTTTTAAAGGTGCAAATTGTATTTCTGAGCTAAACAGATGAATGGGGGATACAGTTCAGCATCAACCCAGGATGATAACTCTGAGGCGTTTTCTGTTACAATAACTGAAGGCTTCTTTCTGTTGGCCTTTTGAAAGGGAGATGCAGCTGATTTTATTGCAGTAATATCTGAGTTGAACAACAAATCCTGCTCCTGTTTCAGTGTCATATACTGATGTGATAAAGGCTTCTGAAGACACTGGAGATCAGACTCATCAAGAAGTTTAGTCCTCAATATGTCAAAAACCTGTAATATGTGAAATGATCTTGATACTGGGTAGGGAAAAGGAAGAAAAAGCTCAGAACAGGAAAATAGAGAAATCAAAAAGGAATGGTTTTGTATTTGAAAATATTCCATTTCTACTAAGTTTTAATCATAGTTGAAAATTAGGCTTTGTCTAAAAGGTCTATAATACTTTATTTTTTAGGTATTTCTTGTCATTGTTAAAGTATTTTGCAAGCACTTCCTGGGCCACCTTGTGGTTCTAGAAAGAACCATAAATCTTTCTCCTTGGGTTGAACTTCAGAGAGGAGCTTTACTGCAATTTTGAAATCATTTCATGGAGGAAATTCAGTAGAGATAGCACTCTGCAGCAGAGGCCACTGCAGCATCAAGAGGCTGATGGCTTCTCTTTCCCCAGTCCCATCTTTCTTAAAAAGTTCTGTTTGGTGCAAATAGGCATTTGAGGAGTGTTGCTTTTATTGCTTCAGCCTCAAAGGCTTAGCAGAACTAGAAACTTCTCTGAGTCAGTGTCTCTGCAGCAGACCTGAGAGGCAAGGATATGGTTTCCTGCTCCTCTGGCATTAATTACTAATGATAGGAAATAATTTATAGGTCTAGTGTTGTATTGATACATTTATATTGTTATAACTTCTGGTATTTCATGTTTTTTTATTGATAGGTATACGTGGGGAGATCAATGTGATGGTGAAAGTAGATCTCTTCAATGATTTAAACAGATTTAGGCAGTCATCCTGTGGAGTCAAATTTTTTTGCAGTAAGTAGAGGAAAAAAGTTTATTTGAACAAAAAACTTTTTCCCTCCTCTTCGTTCTTTGCCTCTTCTTTTGGTCTCCCTTCTCTTACCAGCTCATTACATAAACCTAGTGCAGATAACATTGACATAAATTGTTTTTCTTTTTTAACACATTTTTACTGTTCATGTTTCAAGACAATGTAAATAACTGATGGGATTTTTCTAATGTCCGTAAGTTGCATTTCAGTGCCTGTGCATACGCACATGTTATTTTGGGTCCATATCCTTTAAAAGAGGTACAAAGTGAAAAGGTTTCATAATGGTACATGCTGTAACTGGTACACTAGACAGTTATCTTATTAGGATTCCATGATCTCACAAGCAAAACTTCCTGGGTATGTCCACATTTTCATAGAAAATTGTCTGGAAAACTTTCTGAAATAATTTTTATGTGTAACTTTATGTTTTTCTTGCTATCCTTGGCTCATAGACCTCTTACATCTTATATGTTATATTTTTAACAGCTACATCTATTCCTAAGTGTTACAGAGCAGTAATTATTCACGGATTTGTGGAAGAACTTGTAGTTAATGAGGACCCTGAGTACCAGTGGATAGACAGAATCCGTACTCCCAGGGCATCAAATGAGGCTCGGCAAAGACTCATTTCACTCATGTCAGGTATTAAACATGTGGCCTGTAATATTTATTGCTACCTCTAAAAATGTTCAGGATTCAAATAATTGCCTTGCTTAAGATTGCATAGGAGTTTTATTGTTAATTATGTTGATTTTTTTCATTTCACAGTGTCTTCTGTTTCTGTGGATTATGTATTTCTAACTGACAGTGTGACTGATTTTTTTTTTTTTCCACTTCTTGGTGAGGCCATACTGCTGCCTAATTTTTTGGTTGCTTTTAGCAAGATCAAAGAAACCTGTGAAACTTTTTTGAAGATGTTCTTAACCCGTATAAGGAGTATCACTAGAATTTTGACACAAACAATTAATGTCATGAACTTCACCCTCTTTGAACTTTTTGAAGTATGTGAACGAATACGCACTATTTCACATACAGTGTGCATCAATATTTAGATTACTCATTCCATCTCTTGGAAGTCAGGCTGGTTCATTGTTTCTCAAGCATCTCCTGTGATGAAAGAATTGGAGAATTGGGATTATTCAGCCTAGAGAAGAGAAGGCTTTGCTGTGACCTTGGTGGCCTTCCAGTGCTTGAAAGGAGCTACAAGAAAGATGGAGAGGGACTATTTGCAAGGCCCTAGAGTGACAGGGCAAGGGGAGTGGCTTAAAACTGACAGTATTTTTAGATTGGCTATTGGGAAGAAATTCTACCCTGTGAGGGTGGTGAGGCCCTGGAACAGTGCCCAGAGAAGCTGTGGCTGCCCCATCTCTGGAAGAGTTCAAGGCCAGGTTAGATGGGGCTCTGAGCAACCGGGTCTAGTGGAAGGTGTCCGTGAGATCTTCAGTAAGTGGGGCAACATGAAAGATTATGGAGATGGTACCTTCATTGGGAAAGCTAGCATACTGTGAGGGAAAAAGTGAAATAAACTGTTTTCATAACTAACATGAAGACATTTTTTAATATAGCCTCCATATTAGTTTACAGAATTCACATTTACATATTTCTTGCCATGCATAAATAGTGCAGGTGGATAAAATATTCTGCTATTTTATTCATGGCATACATAAGAGGATAAAACCCCAAAAGAACTCACAGCAATACTGTTTCATCTCACGTAATAAAATGTGTGATATTGCAATACTGTTATTGGTGGTCACACATAAAGAATCTTGAAGAAATCTATAACTTCTGAGAGTGAGCCAGGCTGCTTCACAGATCTTTGTTGATATGTTTTAAGTTGAAAAGGAACTTTTATACTCTGTCTCAACTATAGAGTTTTTTTAAGACCGGTACAGGTGTGCTTTCAGTTGAGACATTTACAATAGTAACCTGTGCTGGTAATTTTAGAATCAAACTTCAACTCCCGGCTCTGGTTTCTTGTGGGTCCCTTCTAACTTGGGAAATTCTGTGGTTCTGTGACCATTTCATTCCACTTGATTTCTCAGCAGCAGTGACATTAGGACTGTTAGGCCATCCTTTGTGACAGTGAGGATTTTTCAGTTTGTTAACAGAGGATTTTGGAAATCTTTCATTTTCATGAGAAGAGAGATGGTATTTTCCACTCTAGTTATTACCAAGGCAATCCAGCTACATAGAACAATTAGTTTTTTTATTATGTCCTCCTAAAAGAGCATTAATGGCAGACCAGTTTCTTATAGCCATAGTCTTTCAGTCCCTGTGTGCACTTAATAGAAGTGATAGTGTTTGGTTTGCAGTAGAGGGGCGAAAAGTAGGAATTAAGTTGAAATATGCTTAAATAAATTGGTAAATGAAGAAATAATAGATGCCTGCTCATATAGATTTCAAAGATGTGACATTGTTTTGAACTATATGAAGTATTTATGTGAGTTCCAGAACACATCTTGACCTCTTTCTCTCTCTGAATAAGTAAAAAAAAAGGAACCTACTGAAAATAAAGACTAGTGGGAAAAAAAACTCTGAAATGACTTTTTGTTTTTGGCAGTCAGAATGGATTTGGAGAAAAAAGCAAAAGGCTGTCTAAGTTTTTGGTATAGCACAATGTTGTAGGAGACAGAAGTTGTGACTGGCTCCTTGGCCTAGCTATGTAGGACTGGATTTATTACCTGTTCTGCTGACTTGGTTGGCACTCCAAAAGCAGAGGTCAGAGACCACAAAAGAGAATAGAAGTTCACTGCAACTGTGAGCTCTTTACCTTTTGTTTTGTAGGTGAATTGCAAAGGAAGATTGGCTTGAAGGTGCTTGAAATGAGAGGAAATGCTGTTGTTGGTTATTTGCAGTGTTTTGATTTGGAGGGAGAGTCTGGACTCGTAGTGAGAGCCATAGGAACAGCCTGCACGTTGGATAAATTAAGTAACACATCAGCATTTTTACCTGCATGTAACTCCCCATCCAAAGAAATGAAGGAGTAAGTATGAATTAGTAGCTTGTAGGGAAACAAGTTTCACCTCTCTTCTTTTCATACTCATTCAGTTTTTCATAACTGGTGTGATTTCTTTTTTTCCCCAGAATTTGTTTTTCTTTCGTTGTTTTATTTGTCTGCAACCCAGTTTTATATTCCACAATTCTGAAATGTTTTGGATTGGACAGCTTGTTATTTCAGTAGAAGCTGGAGTGGTAATTTTTACTTAAGATGACTTTCTTTGTATTTATGTAGCAATAGTACTACATATCCTTCACTTGTGATCAACCAGTTTAACTATAATTAGTTCTGCTTTGATGCTGTGTTTGTGCAATGAACATTTTTGTGATGACTTCTCACAAATGTACCTGTGGTTCAAGTTTAAGTGTTTATGAGCATATAAGAGGAGATAAATTTTGATTTTCTCATGGTTCTGTCAGTGATTTAGACAATGACCCCAAAGAAGTCTCATCTTTAATTGTGTGGTTTGCTTTTTACTGTTGTAAAACAAGTAGGACCATGGCAAAACAGGTAGCTTGCAGACAAATCTTTTTACAATGAGAAGTGGAATTTTGTGATTTTTGTCGTATGTACTGCAGCATCAAGCAGTTTGAATGCTATATTTTGATATGCATACAAATGAATAGAAATATACTTGCAGTCTTCTTCCAACTGTTGCTACTTTTTGCATGGATAAATTAGTTATTTTCTGTTTGCTAGAGTAATCCAGGAAGGAAAAAACTGCACCAAGAAGTGTATTACATATCCTGTATTTCTAGATGTATTAATTGAAGTAGCCTTTTTCATTAGCTTGAAGTGTTGTGACACTGCAATAGAAAGGAGACATTTTTGTTGTGCAGGCATCAATTGCTCTGCAAAATTTTGCAAAATATGAACTGACTTTTAAAAATTACTGGTTTCTATTTCATGGCATAGCTTGTTTGACTTGTCTTGATTTTAAAAATTTGCCTTTAAAAGAACTTCTGGATACAGTGCAGCATAGAACAACATCATGGTGTTTAAAAACAAAAAAGGTAGACCTGGTAATTATCAACTTAAAAAGCACCCATAAAAAAACGAGTAGCTTTCACTCTGCAGCAAAATGTGGAAATTCCACCTCCCAAATTACCCACGTTCAACTCGGTGATGGATGTTGTCTCAGTTCAAAAAATGGGAATGTTTCTCTAAGGCAGCAAAATCAACTAATTTGATTTTTCTTATTCTTGGCTTTACTAACTTGATGGCCTCTTGCCAAAAATCAATGATGCAGTCACAAGCAAGTGCTTAAGCTGTTCCTTTTCCTCCTTTTATTTCATCTGGACTCTTGCATGCTAGGAATTGAAATTCTTAGAGTCTGCTTAGATTAAGAGATCTCCTCTAGCTAAACTTCCCTGAAATCATTGATAACATAACTTTGCAACCTATTTGTATGTATTGTTTTCTTTTCTTCCACCTTGGCTGCAAACTCTCTCAGGTCTCCGCTGGTTCATCCGCCAAGCCATGGATGCCGCTCGACTCACAACAGCCCAATTCACACTGCTACTGGCTCACGACTTACTCAGAACTTCTCTGTGTCTGTTCCCACTCTCATCTACACTGGTATGAGACTGCTCACACTCCAAAGTTGGGGAGAGGCAGCCCACAGGCACAGTAGTCCCAAAGGGCAGGCAGGCAGGCAGTGTAGGCAGAGACCATCCATCTTTCTTCCCTCATTTCCTCATGGACGCACCTTCTGTTATCAGGGAAGAAGCACCCAGGGTGCAGCAGCTCAAACAAATTCAGAATAGTTTCTTGGAAATGCTTCGGAGTCTCTTCCACAAAGCCACACTCTTCACTTTAACATGCTCTTGCTTCCTGAGAAATTAAGTAAAAAAAATAAGGTGATGTAACTGGGAAACATTGACTTGAGCTCATAATTGCTTTCAAATGTAATTCAGATACAGTAGGTTTTAAAATGGTTCTAGGAAGGGTCTGTGCCATTTGTGGAAGAGATGGTTTTAGAGAGCAGGTAAGTCAAGCTGTGCATAAGTAAACTGTCAATAGAGTCATTCCCTTAAAGATTCTCTTCTTTGCTCTGTTTTTAGCTGTGGCATACTGCTGATGCTATAGGATAAGGAAACATATCTTTTTTTTTTTACCTTAAAACGCATCTGTGTATATACGTAAGTGTATAAATATGTATAAACACAACTATAATTTGAAATCATTTTTTCTTTATCAAACTAACTCAAAGCATTGTGTATTTGACCAGATTTTTAAGCCATAAACTTTTCACTTTTTTTATTTTGCATATATATATANTTTTTGTCACATCTCATGCCTTTCATTTGGCTTAATTGTTTCATTGTAGATGACGAGCATCTCTCTGTAGGATGCTGAGAGGGTAAAACAGCCTTTCTTTGCCTCTGGCCTCATTCCCAGCCTCGCACCTAAGGAATAGCTGCTGGCCCTGCCCCAGTCCCATCCTGGTGTTTGGATCATGCTGCTGTCAGCCAGGTCCTTTGGCACAGGATTACTGAATATGTTTCCACCTTCTTCTGGCAGGATTCCTTTCAATGAAGATCCCAATCCCAATACATATTCATCAGGACCCTCCACCCCTCTGAAAAACCAAACCTATTCCTTTTCACCTTCCAAGTCCTACAGTCGACAGTCCTCTTCTTCTGACACAGATTTGAGTTTGACACCCAAAACTGGTAAGGCACTTCCACCCGCTTTTTGTTTAAGTTGTGTTTCTCTTTTTGTATTTTCATTCAACCCCTTTTTGCTTTTTGGCATTTAAAGTTATCAAAATGATTTGAAAATTGAAGACCTCACACAGCACACCTCAAGCTCAAAAGGGTTTCTGCAGGGTCAGAATTTCAATCCTGCCAGTATTTCCACTGTCCTGGATAACATGAAAGTTAACTTTTGTACCACAACTGTATTCAAGTCAAAATAAAACATCTCAGACCATTAAGGGAGTCCTAAGTTATTGCCTTTTTCTTATTTCCTCCATTTCATATCACAGATCATAGGAGTGTATCTCTCTTACGACAATATGTTAAGGATGGTGTTACTAAAACTATGTAGCCTTCAAGCCTACTGTGTTGTGCCCTAAGTTTACTGCATACGTTTATCTAGTTTTGAACTCCCTTTCGCAAATTCAAGACTAGAAATGTAGCAGCCACTGTCTTTTTATTCTCTTGGTATATGGAAATAGCTTTACATACACAGTATACACTTTCAAAGTAAATTACTTTAGAAGTAATTTAGAAGAATCCAGCCATCTTCAAAACGCATTTTTCTTTTTCCATTGCTTTATCATATTTTTTTCAACTTGTTTTTTCCTCCCTCCTTATTTTTAGTCTGTGGTTAGAATCACATCAATGATAATGTCAGCACAACTCAAAGAATTATTGTATGTTTATTTTTCATTATATGACCAATGCTGTGAATTTTGCTACCACAGGGCAAAATATTTTGTAGAATTATTTATGGAAGTGTGGTTACTTTTTAAATGATGTTTTAAATTGTGGTGTTTGAAGCCCAGAAGGTTCTTGGCTCCATCTAATTAGACAGTTTTTAAGCATATTAAATTAGTTGATTCAGCTTTACTTTGATAACACTCCTTTAAAAAATTTTTCCTAGCAGATAAGTTGAATATTGCGTTCAAATGCAGTTGTATTAAATATTTCATGCAATTTATTTCCTAGATGTGTTAAAAATATTACCAATTAGGAAGCTGTCTTTCATAGTCCTGTATTCTCTGTCCCATTTTAAGAACAAACAAGCAAAAAAAAGCACACTTATAAAAGCATTCTTTTTAAAGGATGTCTGTCCTGTGGGTAACCTATGGTGGTCACTCTTTTAAAGGACCTACAGATAAAACTGGATGCTGATTACTTAGGAGCACCCCAAATTCATGTGTTTGGTTTACTGAATATTTGAAAACTGTTTCTTTTGATCGGATTTTCCATGGTAAAGATCATGTCATGTGAAAGATTTAAATGTGACATAGGTGGTCATCTTTATAGATGTAAGTGTGAATTTAGCCACGTGGCAACTCACTGTGAATGTGTTAAGGTTTTAAAGCAGCAGCCTAATATATTTCCTGGCAATATTATGTAAGTGGATAAACCCTGTTGTCTTTAGTCAGTTCCTTCAGAACTGAAACAGATTATGTAATTGGTGCCTCTTTTTTTAGGGATTTTTCAAGGATGTAAAGATATTTTTTAGCCATCTTTCTAGTATTAAAGCAAACTGTGGGCATAATTTTGCTTATTAGCACCGTCTTTTTGGCAGCTTTTAACTCTGCTACTGAAATTTGTCCAAAGAGGATTTGCTAGTTACATTTAAAAATTCTGTATCTTGTTATGACAAACTCGATTTTGAATCTTTATAGATTAAAAAGACAATATCTCATGAGTCATCTGTTTTACGTTTACCTAAAATTTGATGATATGCAGAAGACACTTCCATAACGTACTAAATTCAGTATGTTGTTCTTAACAATTACTGTATATGTTTAGACCTCTGTTTTCATTTCCTAAGGCTGTTGCTAAGTTCAGATGTCTCAGTGTAGAAGTTGGTGATCTTAATAGTTAAACAAAGTTAAAGAAATGCAGACTTCCCATGTGACACATCAAACATTATCAAATTTGAGATGCCCATTACTCAGATTAGCTGATGTGAAATAGCAGAAAATACTTATTTTTTCTGTAGTGTATTATATTCTTCTTTATTTCTCAGTCAGGTAGTTAATGTGCTGGCGTGTCTGAGATGGACATTAACCTGGAGAAACAGTGCAGATACCACAATTTCCCAGTATGAGTAACAAAACAGTGGAGGTTGAAACTTGGCAAACTGCTGAAGCATCTAATTTTCAATAGCTCCAAATTCTCTAAGGAGAGTATTCCTTGATGCCTTCTGTGAAATACAATTGTGCTTGTGTTATCCATTCTGGTCTATAAATACATTTGCTGAGTTTGGGTTTTAAGTTGGAATTCTGGGAGTAGGGATATATTTTATGCCACTGCAAATGAAAATCAGAAGAATCAGGCTAACAAAAAGTCTTTTAATCAGATAATACATTCTGATGTGCCATAGCATATGTTTGGAGGAAATGGAGAAGGTGGGAACTCCTTTTCTTGGTGGGAACTTAGAATTCTACAAGATTTATTACTCTAGAAAATCATAAAACAAATCCATGACCTCTTTGGAAAATAACCTTTTCTACCAAGATAATGAAAGTAATCAGATTTAATGTGTGCAAAGACCTTGTTGTTTGAGTTTTACTTCATACTATTTGCTATCAAATTTTGTTTGACATTTAAAATGTTTAATTACCATGTCTCTAAAAAATTAATTTCAAACTAAAGTTAATCAAGTCATGATTTTTAAAAACATGCTTCTCATGTATGTTTTGGAGCTGTATTGTCATTCCATTTGTATGTTAAAAAATAATTTGCAGTAAGTGTTGATTCATTTAGAGAAAACAAAAATGCTTCATTTTGATTTCTTTTGTCTGTTTCTTTAGTCATCTTCTGAATCTACATCTTTGTCTCTATTACTTTCCTCCACAGCACCTTCCCCCCAGGGACCTAGGATTTTCCTGTTTCCCAGCTCCCCTACACTCTCTTGTGATTCCCCACATCTTAAAAAGTCCTGTCTTCTCCTCTCGGGGTCTATCATTAAACCTCTACACTCTAGCCATGTCAGCCCAGTTGTTCTGAGGAAAAGTGTTTCTTTCACTGAAGAGCTGCTTCTGGCTGCTTCTGGTAGGATCTATCTATTATGGCCTTTTAAACAAACTTTTAAGGAAATGTTGTTATTTGATTAACACACAGATGCTTCTATAACCCTGGGTTTTCTCAGTTAGCCTCTGAAAACTGCTGGCTACATGACTATTCATTCCATCTCTCACCTCTGCCCCAGAAGCTTGAAATACCTTCAGAACTTCTTAGAGGATTTGAAACAATGTCATTTATGCTACAGAACTTCCTTACCCTTGAAAAATATCCTTTGGTAATTGGACAGAAATCATTTATTTTATTTGTAATCCCACACATTTTCTTCACTTTGTTGTTCCTGTATTTTGCATGGAACAAATGCTCATTGTACTTGCTCATGAATTCATTTGTAATTTGCTGAAATAATAGTTATCAGATGCTACCAACTCTGCTTTTTAATTTAACCTTTTAAATAAAGCCCATGTTTTTTATTTTTACTGCCCACTTTTTCATTTCACTGACATGGATTATTTTCATAGATTTCAATTAAATAGTTGATATTACTGTGCTTTTTTGGTAGAAACTCTTTTGGTTAGTTTGTATTTTTTGAGTTTGTTTCATGTGTAGTATTTATGCTGTGTTTGTCTGTATTTAATATTGTATAGTCCCTGACAGTGATGGTTAGAATCAATGCTAAATAGTAAAAGCATTTTAATCTTATTTAATGGGACTATACAGATACTAATATTTTTGTTTCCTTATCCAAGAACAGCTAAAAATACTCGCTGAAAATTGTAGTGGTTTTATATCTAATTACATGGTAATGGTAGCTTAGTAACTCTTGAAAATGAATGAATGAATTTAGAAATGAATTGACATACATTATTAAGTCTGGTATTATTTCTAGATCTGTGGTTAAAACAAATAACTGCACTTTGATTTATATTTATAGCCTTGTTCATCTTTATCAGATGCTTGATCAGAAGAAAAAGGAAAGTAGCAAGGAATTATTATGTTGGATTAGTTACAAATTCTGGAAAAGAAAATCTTGGCTTCATTTCTAACTGTTTGCACTGTGGTGTTTGTATTTCATCCTGCTCTTGACACCTTTTTGTTCTTTATGCTCTGCTTTCCTCTGGTACTTAGGGGCTTGGTTTTGCTTTGTCATGTTAGCCCTGATGCCTTTAGATATAAGGAATAGCAATGATAATGTGTTTTTAGGCATGGCATATTATCAAGAAAATCTGATTCACTAGCATTGTGTTTACTTTAGGAAAAACACAATTTTGATACGAGTTTACCTTAGTGATTTTTAACCGCAGAGCCCGTAATTTACTGTCAGACACATAACCTGCATCTTGACATGCTCTGTTAAGGGGACACGTGCCTGATAGTAAATAATTCAACAGCAAAGATGTTAGTGAATCTGATAAACTTTCTGCACAGAAGCTCCTGTGGTTAGGGGGTAAGGCTGGAGGTAAAAATATGAAAGAAAGGAGAGAATTATCATATTATGCAAAATTGGAGTTTATCTCATGTTCATTCCAGATAATCTGCAGGTTATGTGTGTGCAAATATAGTAATCAACAGTAGTAGCCCTTGGCTTATTTGAATGAATCAGATGAGTATTTCATCATGTAAAATAATTTGTAATTTTTTTCAGTTAATATTTCAAGTCAAAGGATATGCATTGCCTTTGTATTTTCTTCTTGTTTTTAATCATACATTATGTAACTGCTGCTGTAATTATGTGTACAGTCTCCTACCTGTAGTTAGGAAAGGTGGTTTAGTTACCTGAAACTCTCTGAAATCCAGATTTTTATTACTTCTATTAAAGAAAAATATTGTAATAATATTAGTGAGAGATAACACAACTATAGAGTAGTCTGACAGAGAGACTCTTTTTGATAAGGGCAGATAAATCTGGTTATGTAAAAACTTAATGTAAAAAGTAGACCTATATTTAAATAATAGGCAAAAAGTCATAACAAGAAATTAAAAAAAAAGTTATATGTCATAGGAAAGAATTTTAAACCCTTTTAAAATTTAATTTTAATTTAAAAAATTTAAATTTTTAACATCTTTAAGTTTTTAGATTTTAAAGTTGATTTAATTTAGGTTGCCAGCAGGAAAAAATCTTAGATTTTTGGGGAGGTTTGTCCAAATACTATAAAATCACTGCTAGTCATGTGAAAAGGGAAACCTAGAACAACCTTCATACCAAAATTGAGTTTTGATGCTATTTTTTTTTTTTTTTGTTAAAATTATGGGGATAATTTGACTGTTTTCAATGACTCATTTTTATCTATTTTGAAATCACCCTTTGATTACAAATTATAATATATGTTTCTTTGAATGTCATTTGTACTGATACTCTTCAGGAATGGGCAGTGGGAGTGCTGGAAAAGAAGGGGGGCCATTTAAAACTCTTTTAAGACAACAGACTCAGTCAGCTCTGGAACAAAGGGTAAGGCATTTTATACTTCCATTTCTGGTCTGCTGAAGTGAAAATTTATCTTTTAAGTTTAATGTTTGCTGTTACTTTCTGTTTGAAAGCATGTAATTTTAGGTCTGAACTTCATACAAGTGTTGACTGTTTAATAACCCTTTTATACACAAATTACTTAAATATTAATATATTACTAAAGCATTAGGAAAAGTAGAGCAATTAACTGTGCACAGCACTCAAGTAATTCTAGTGGTATTAAGAAGTTATAGGAGAAATTTCCGTTGTATGGTCTCTGTAAAGTACTAATACATGTTAAGTTTAATACTTGAGTAATCACATGATGATAAAGTTTTTACAGAAGCCAAATTTAGAAACACTGGTATTGCTTTAAACAAGTTGAAAATCTCATTTGGAATTGGGAAAAGTTTCAGTTTTTGGGAATTGAGTTGATACCTTGCGCCCCATTTTGTGGAGTAGAAGGTAGCCTTCAGTGGGGAATTTGAACCTGAACTACTTGGCAAGCAGTAAAAGACAATTATAGATTTAAACTTTTCTTCTATTGAACTAAAAATGCCATCTGTCATTATACTGAATAGACTATATGCTGAAAGTGGTGTTTTTAATTAATTGTTTACATTTGGAATGAGTAATTGCAACTTTTTTTTTTTATAAATTGTATACCACTTTGATCAAAATGTTGATAATGAGGTGTCTTGAAGGAAGAAATGTGAGTGTATTCCTGCTCAGAAATAAATTGAATTGCAATTTCTGACTACTTAAAACTACTGACATAGGAGTATGTATGTTAGTTGGGAACAAAATCACTTGCATCTGTGATATGTAAATGCCTAGATGCTATTTTGAGTAAGTGGATGATTCTCTTCTCATTTCTTGTGTTACCCATGGCTAAGGGAGGATCGCCTCATAGGTTCTGTAGAAGGCGGGTATGTTGAAAAATACTGCGTGGCTCTTTCTAGCCCTTTCCTCTTGTACTGGGGATTTCTAAAGCATTATCTGAAATGTAGATTTTTTTTTTTTTTTTGTGAGGCTTTGCAGATTTCTTTGTAATTTTGATTATGCAGAATTTTTAACATTTTTTGTTTTTAAGAGCATTTTTTATTTTGCATGTTGATACATTTCAGTTAAAATTTTAGCTTAGGTATGAATGCAAGTCCATGGTTTTTTGCTTTAAATTTTTTTGTTTGGCTGAAGGAATTCTTTAAAACGAGCCTTTTTTCTGTTCACCTTTGGTTTTGCTGGCATTTCAGACGTTCCATAGCTGATCATTTTATTTCCTTATGAAGCTTCTTAAAGACAATAAAAATGTAAATTAAGAGCCCTTAATGTATTTTTAGGGCTTGAATTATTTGCACATTATTTAAGGTCTGTGTATTGTCTAGCAGAAAAAAAATACTGTAAAATCAGATGGAGACATGTTGAGTCTGTTATTGATGATGGTTATGATGTAGCAGCAAAGCATGTGGACAGTTAATCGATAAAAAATATGTTCATTCTGTCTTCTGAATATTTTATATTGGACCTATTTTTGCTATTATGTTACCTCTTTTGGTTACCTTTGAGTTAACTAGAATGAATAACATAAGTTATTTTGTCTATTTTACTATTATGCACATAAACAGTTCACTCTACTTGTCTAGATTGCTTAGGATAGCAAGTGTTTGGGAAAACCAAGAATAAATTCAGTATATATAATATAGTTCTGCTGTATTAGATATATCATAAAATCCCAGAATACTTTGAGTTTAAGGGACCTTAAAGATCATCTTATGCCATGGGCAGGGACACATTCCATGAGTCCGGGTTGATCAAATAGTTCTTTTGAGTCTTAGATTATTGGGGTATATGGTAATGCTAAGATACCTTAAAATAAGTTCATTTAGTTGCATGTCTCAACAGCTTTTTTTAACCAAATGGGGTTTTGGTGTATTACTTACATAACCCTAACTGCAAACAGAACAGAGTTTGTTAGAAGGATAATATTCCTCAATTTCTTCCCTGAAAATAAACTTGTAGAAAATACAGCTGTGGAAAACTCATGTACATGCTACATTGTACATTAATAACTGTTAGCAATTCCCTGGACATCTGTAGATAGCAAGAGTAACTGTAGCACAGCTGTCTGTCTGTATATTTTTAACTAAAAAAATACATGCTGTATTTCCTCAGTAGGAAAATTTGAGGTTAGCTTACTTCTAAAAAATTAGGCTATGTTTTTGTAGGAATGGCCAAAAGCTGCTCTTAATGGTATTTCGTGTCTCTCACTTCCACTTGGACAAATTCTGTTTCCTTCCTGTTTTTACATTCTGCAAGTGCTTGAGAGATCTTTTCTGCTACCTTTTCAAAGTGGAGATCTGTTGGCCTTCATCTCTGAAGGGCACTGCAGGAAGTCTGTTGTGTTAGAATGCAGTTCTCTGTGAGATTTGTTTGGCTGAAATCCTGGCTTAAGCATCTTTTCTTTCCAGTGACTTCTTATCCACTCATCCCCTCAGTTCAGGTCAAGAAAAACTGTAAGGCTGTTTGGCCACCTTATGAGCATGGTAAATGTGCTTAGAATAAAAATAATTAACCAGGAAATGAGCAATATCTTAATGTGGACGGGTTCCCTGCTCTGGTTTAGCCCCAAATGCTCTGTGAGCACACCTGAGCATTACCTGAGGGAGTGATTCAATGATGGGAATGAGTGAATGGCTGGAAGGGAATCAGAGAACTGCTTCAGCTAGCACTTACACCAAAGGGGGTTTGTAACCTTATTCCATGTGCTGCTTCATTGTTTTGTGTGTCTTTGAATGAAATGTACTTAAAAAAGAACACTAGCAATACATGTATGTGTATAAACATTTTTGAACATTGTATTAAGCAAGTATTAGGGGCTTTGATTGTAACCTTATCAAACTTCCCCAAACACCAACTAAAAAATCTCTGTGTAGCTGCGAGGATTAAAAGTGACAGTTCTTTCATGGTCTATGCAATCAATGACTGTGAAGGGGAATAGTGAATTGGTTTTGGTAAAATGATTGACCATCTTCAGTTGTAGTTTGGAAATCATCCTGGTTTGTCATATACTGAAATACTTCGTGGTTGCCTTACTTTGATGCAAAGGAGTCCTTTGCAAATTGTAGTAGTAGAGGGGATTTACAATATGGGAACTGCATCTCGTTTCCCTGAAATAACTGTAGATTTATAATTTTGTACTATTACATTTTACAAGATGTAATTGAGGCTGGAACTTGTATTTGAGTAATATAATAATAAAATTTTTAAAAACTCTCAATGAGATAAAAAAGGAAAAAAGTCTTCATATGAAGTGATGGAGTTCCATCTGTGTTAGAATGAATGAGAGATTGTTACTAGAATTGTGTCAGAATGGTTCAGTGAGGCTGTTACCCAGATTTGTCTGTGGCTCAAGTTAACTGACACCTTATTTTGTCATGTATCATGATACAGGCTTGGGAGTATTGATATATTTATTGAGCTAAAACCATGTTATTATTTGAGGTTTTATTCCTGTTTTCTAGTGTAGGGAATCAGGCAAACTGGAAGTCTGAACATGTTAAAATTACTTGCAGTACACGGCCTTATGGAAAGGAACAGAAAGTGGAAAAGTTTTTGAATTTCCATATAGATTAAAAAACACTGGATTTGCTTAAGCTTTAGAGCATGGAGTATTGTTTACTTTGTTCACTCCATACTGCTTCACCACAGTGTAAATGTGAGTATGTGTATATATAAAATGTAAATGCAGTATAAGCTTAATGGAATTTCATATAGATGGCACATTCAGAAAACTTCTTTATTGATTTCTCCAGTCATGGGAAAGCAGGTATTTTGAGTATTTTTATTTAAGCAGGTATTTTATTTATTCAGATAACTTGAAAAGCACTTTGCAGTCTATTAGAACCTCTCAGCCAAGCAGGTTTGCGGAATCCTGGGGTGAAATCTTCCTACCTTTTAATTGCATCATAAGGCAGAACTGCAGGGTTTAGGTTTTGGGATTGCTTTTCTTTTCCTTCTGGTTATTGATGCTATGGTTGCTCAGTTCAAAGTTTGCCTCTTAATTTTGAAAGTTTAAGCTAAATGAAAATCCAGAAAACTTGAAATTTGTAGGACCTTTTAAAAGTTTTAAGAGATTTTATAACAAGGGTAGCAAAAATCCTGAAGTATTAATTTTTAAACCTATTGGGCTTTAGTTTAAGATGATTTTTCATGCCATGTATTGCTGGAAGAACCTGATCCTCACTGAATCTGCAGCATGTGTGCTGTTCAGGTAGAAGCTCAGTTGAATTGTACTCTTTCCAAGTATGTGAGAAAGGAACCTATCCTGTACTTTCTCTCATATAAAAATATGGTGTTTATTTGTTCCATTGAATCAGCTACAATTTTACAAAACATGATTGCATGATTTTTCTTCTTGGTTTTTTTTTTTTGCTTTCTGCATTTAGAATTTCTGAATATGAATTATTGCCTTTCCCCCATAAAAGTGCTTATTATGTATATATTAGACATATCACAAAATGTCTCTGGAGAAATTAAAATTAGTTTTGGGCTCAACTTTTTTGAATATGACTTTTATTTCATCGCATGTGTCTTGAAAAATTGCTGTTATTACTTACTTTGCCTCTTTTGTGAATTAAAAGCTGACATAGTTTCTTAAACTTAACTCTTCATTTTACTTACCAACTGGAGGTAAATTACCTTAGTTTAAGAACTTACAGTTGTGTTTCAATACCTATGCTTTGTTTTAAAAGATGGATATTAATTTGTTATATTTAGAGCTTGTGAGCAAAGCAGTCCTTTGATATTTTTTAGGTATGTTTTCCTGTAATAAGTTATTCCTCATTCTTGCAAGACTACAGTTTGTTTCACCTTGTGCTTCAGAATCAAACTGCAGTCAGTTGTAACAAGAACACCTAAAAATGGAGAAAAACTTACTTTTTATCAGCTAATGAAGAAGAACTCTTGTTTTTTAGCAGCCATGGTGAAAGTAGATCAAAAGAGGTTTTGTTAACTTCTAAATACGTAAAGTTTTGATTATTTATCACTGTTGTGCTGAGGAGCAACTCTGTGGGGGAAAAGTATTCTTTCACTGTATAAAAACCTCTGCTTTTCTGATACAATGGGTCCATGAGGACAAGTGCTCAGTAAGCTTGAAAGACACATCTGGCCCAGTGTAACTGCTTTGCTTGTGTTTCAGAGAAATGATCAGTTCATTGCATGTTCTAGCACTCTGCAGTGGTTGGTAAGCAGTCATTTAATGCTCTGTTTTTAATCATAACAGGAATTCCCATTTTTTACCTTGACGACCTTCCCACCAGGCTTTCTTGTCCACGTTGGGGGTGTTGTCAGTGCTCGCTCAGTGAAGCTCCTGGATCGCATCCACAATCCTGGTACGTCAGCATAGGAATGACTTCCTTGCACAAGACCTGTCATCTGACCTTTATATAATGTGTCAGTGCTTGAATAGATAGAGGTCTGTTCTAACAGACTGTATCAAAAGCAATGTATTTCATATAATCACTTCAGCTTCAAAAATAAGTTACTCAAATGTTATATTTTTTAGTGATTGATTTCATGTAGTGATACATTCCAGCAAATTAAAATAGTAATAAAAAGACTTTGAATCAGTAACTTTGCACTAAGAACTAGCTTTGAATTATTGAGGGGTTAATTAATTTTTTGGCACTTTTCGTGATTTAAACTTGTTCATGTTTTCAAGCAAAAAGGAGATTAAATGCTTGATCTTAACTATGAATGTTTTCTCATTTTCAACTCCTTGAAATCCTTAAGGACTAATGGCTACAATTTAGGTCACAACATGGTTTTTAACGTTTACAGCTTTGTTTCTGTGCTTAAAAACTTTTACTGAACAGTGCTTCAAGATTTTTATTTGTAATTTTCCGGAGAACCCCAGTATGAGAACATATGTGTTTTGCATGTCCTAGTTCTAATGTTAGAACTGAGTGACTTTTAGCTCTGAAGACTTGGTTGTTTAAGTCACTGAGACCAGATATGAATGCTTTGCAAAAAGTTGGAGTTGCCATTATGCTTAAAAATGCAGAGGAGAGTAAAAATAGCACCTGTAGTGGTTTTGCATGCACTAGTCAGGAGTAATGAAAGGAAGTTTATGCAAATACATCCTCAAAAACAAGTACAAAAAACTAACCTTTTCCTGTTCTTCCTATGGCCCAAGGCAAGCAAGTCTCCAGGCAGATTGTTGCTGATCTAAGGATTCAGCAAACTGGCAACATGAAATTAAATCCAAGACCTAATTTGAATTAGATCCTCCTACTTCAAGGGATTTTTTTCCAAGTATATTAGTACACAATGTTGCTCTTTTGTTTTCCTATTCTAAGATGTATTTACACAGTGAAGAAAAGATTAAAAGAAATGTCAAAGTATAATTAATATGTGAGTCTTTCTTTGCCACAAAGTTATTTTACGATTCTGTATTTTCCACGGGTTTCTGATACAGGTCTCTTACGTGCAGAATTTACTGTGTGATAGATGTAAGACAGAATGGAAAAAAAAATCAATTTTCCTGAGAAGTTTTAAAAACTAATTTCTTACATTGTGCACTCCTTCATTTTTACCAGCTGACTGGAAGCGGTATAAGACATAAGGCAGGATAGAGATGTATGTTTGCACAGCTGCAGTGTTTCTGTGAGACTTGCAGATTGCTCCTGACAAGTGAATGTAAAATGCATGATCCTTGGAACACATATTGCAAAATAGTGGGAACAGAAGGGAGAATGAATGCACATGGCTGTGGGAGGGAAGGTGGAGAAGTAGAAAAAAATTCTGTTATAGTTATGATCATGAAGCATTTGAGTCAAATAAGTCTGTAAAATATTAAAGGAAGCAAATAAACTGGCAAATTAATAAATCAGGTAAACATAGAAGAGGAGAGAAGATTTGGAGGTGGATTAAGAACTTGCCAATAAGACAGAATTGCCATATACTGTCCACTTTGGTCACCTAGTGCCAGATTGCTATAGCATGCTCCTTATTCCCTTTCTATTTCAGCCTCTTATTAACTCTGCTGTCTGTGTCTTTCCAGTTCCTGTGGAGTGATGTTGTCAATTGTGTTCTTGTTGGTAGTTTTTTTTCACTATTCTGCTTCTGTAACTGATCTACTAATTTGCTGTTTTGAACTCAGCCTTTGTCGGAATTATGGGTAACACAAGATCATACAAACTGCTAGACTGGAATAGTTTCAATTCAGGTATTTTATTAGTCATTCAGTACTACATATGCTGACAGAAATTATGGCAGCTCAGTGAAGTTATTAGAAATGCTCTAAGATATTTAGGTTAATGCTTCAAATTTAAATCTGTTTAATCATCAAATGCCTAAATGTCATGTTTTCATGTTGTTGAAGAACTTCCTTTAAAATTACAAACCCTTGTTTTAGTATAAAATAGTATTGTTAAGAATAATTTAATATCCATCTAGAAATGTTCAGATGTTTATTTGGGAATTACTTTCAGCTCAGCATCCATGAAGGAAGTAATTTAGAGTAAGAGAATGGATTCTTCCTTACACAGTTGGGATCATGTCAGGTGGTTTGTTTTTTTTCTTAATTGGTTATTTTTTTTTTGCTTGGATTGGAGTTTTTTAATGTAATTTTTTTTTTGGGGGGGGGGGTTTGCTTGGTTTGATTTAGGGGGACGGTTGGTTGGTTATGTTTTGTTTTGCATGGGCTTGCACTTTCTTCAACAAAGGCTTTCTTCGTGTTAATTTCAGAAAAACAATGAATGTGTTTGTTCTTAGTAATAGCTCTGAAATAATAGATGTGTTCTAGATAATAATAGATGTAAAAATTGTCCAAGAAAAATAGAGGACTATTAGTTTAAAGAAAGATAGTATGTAGCCCAGGATTTGTTGGTTCATAAATCTTGTACTGTAAAATGCAGCCAGTTTCAAGACTTAAAACATAATTATTTGAACTTTTTAATCACTTCATTACTTAGCATGAAAAAAACCCTAATATTCTTATATATTAATGAGTTTTAGTAATCAAAGTGTGTACAAAGCTGTAGAAGGAATGAGAGAAGTTGAGTTGATGCAGTCTAGATGAAATAAAGACTGTTTTTCCTCTGGAAAGATAACATGCTGTGGAAGAGAGTCAGGCATGACTTCTCTACATATAACATCCAAGCCAGTAGACCTTGTCAAACTTTGATGTTTTTAAAGCTGGTACAATAAAAAGGTACAAAGCTGATCTCTGAAGGCTTGTTTCCCCCAGAAACTTTCCATCTTGATAATTTCCTGTTGCCATGCAGCTTTATATCATGCTCTAAAATTCAGTTTAAATGTACAGTTATTAAGAACGAGACATTTTTCATTTTGCAAATTGTTGAAAAGTAGGGGGAACCTAAAACTATTGGCTCATTTTTATTGTTCCTTGTTACAGTAAGCATCCTTTAATATTATGGTTATGAGCTTTTCTGATTTTGTTGGTTTTCTTTGCTTGTTCTAAAGTGATAATCCTTTAATAAGTGATAATCTTTTCTTCAGTATTAAGAGAATATTATAAAATTCTCAGGTCTCTAGTTGGTATAGCATAGTCTGATCCAAGGTGTTAAAAATGTGTTGAAATTTTTGTGTGTTGTGTGCGACCTTGAAAAGTTGGAATTCATTGTTGTTCTTCCAGATTGTTTAGCAGGATGTTTTTATTGAAAGAATTTTATTAGAATAATGGAGTAAATTAGTTTGTGTACAGACACTAAACATGCCTTGAACTAGGCTATAAAGTGGTCCACAATGTAAAATTAGGAAGCTAAGCAGAAGTCAGGAATTCAGTACATGACAGAATATCTAAAACTATTGTCTAAATTTTTTAAGAGATGACAGGAAATGAATGTGCATATATATGTGTATAAAACATTTTACCCAGAGGTGCTTATTACCTAAAAGTGTTGGTTGGAGTAGAGAGGTCTAAACTGAACAGTAATTGTAGAGTTAAAACCTCCCTGAACTGGCTTTCTGTAGCCGTGGTGTCAGTAGGTCTGTTGGGAGAGCTGGTTAATCCTGCTGGTTTGGGACTCAGCAGGTTACATTCATATTCCTGGAAGTATGGGGGTTTTGCAGTGCTAGGTGAGCTGCTTGACAGAGAATGTAATCACAACCATAAAAGGGCTAAAATTATTTTCCTTTTGGAAAATGTTCAGGCTTCATTTCAGCTTGGTTAGTAACCAGTGTAGCGCAGAACGATATTTCCTTTTATTTTTTCTTGCTGATGGTTTAATTGCGTATAAGATACGACAGGTGCATCCAGAGATAGAGAAATGTCAGAGATTTGAAGGTGCTTGAAAATCAAATGTGGAAGTAAAGACTGACTATTTCATGAATGGAAAAGAAGCTGCTTAAATATCTGGGAATTGCATATAGTTCGATGAAGACGCATTTAAATTTTTGCAAAATATAGAAAGGTGGATATGAAGATGAATTTGCAAAATAAAAGTAGGGAGTTGGGCAAAAATACATAGAAAAGAGGGCACATAATACAGTGGAAGATTCTTCTGGTGCTGTCTCTGAGAAAGAATTAACTATAAGTATAAAAACATGCAAGGAATCCTCAATGCAGAAGACTGGACCTTTGTTAAAAGTTTGGCACAGAGGTTAAACACAGAGCAGAAGGGTAGGCAGGCAGTGCAAGAACTTGTTGGGTAGAGGCTACTTTTCCATATCGCTCTTTCATAGCACCAATATATTGTTTCTCACATAATTAAATTTTAAACTCCTCATTCAGGAAGCTGCTCCAGCAGTGCGTCTTCAGCTCCAGTAGTCAGAAATGTGGAAAGATAAAAGATGGTTAGAAACTTCCTAAGCATCTCCTGAGCTCCTTGTGTGATATCCAGTCTTGCTGTCGGAGTGTGAAATTCTCCAGAGTTAGTTTTGCATGTGAGGAAATGCAAGAGGAAAGCTTGGCTATGTTTCATTTCTGTAACTGAATGGTTTTCTTCCACAGAAATGCAGAGAATGTGCAAATTACATTTCAAGCTGCTTTGTGGGGTGTAAGTGTGGCCTATTTGTAGGAGCACAGTAGGAAATGTCAGCTTGTTCCTGTTGGTGTCTGATGTGGTTGTCCTTCAAGCGGTAAAAACCCCAACCTTTTAAGGTTGACCTCTTGTCTTTTCTTGGAGAATTTCCAGGTTGACTTCTTATCCTTAAGTGTGTGTTGAATGAAAATGGGAGGTTAAGGCAGTTGTCAGAGGCTTTTTCTGAAAAGAGTAAGGGATGTGATGTTCTCCAGGAATAATTTACTCCAATTTTCTGCAGCCTTTCCAGAGAGGTGAATGTTCTGAAGTAATTTCTATGGTTAATATGAATGGTGTTTGAATATTATTTATGGAAGCAGGTACACCCTTATGTTAATCCAGTAATTTTCTTTGGGACTGTGGTTTGTTTACTTTTTGGTCGGTTTTTTTGTTTTGTTTTGTTTTGGGGTGGGTTTTTGTTGGGTTTTGTTTGTTTGTTGTTTTTAAAGAGAGAGTAAGTATTCTAAGTAGATATTTATGTAACTGAAGAAAGGATGGTCACTGTCACTGAGCATAGAATAATATTCACATGTTCTGTTCGAGATTCATAAATAAACTTGGTATTTAAAATCTTTGTGTAGAATTCTGTGCCTACCAAAGTAATGCTATTTAATCTGTTCATACTGCTTTAAAACTCTCCCTAAATTCTGGCTAATGATGTGAAGGCCAGTATAAACTTTTCCTTCCACAAGTGCTCAAAAAAAGTAATTGCTTATTGCACAACTACACTTTGGTTTTGAATTGATAGTACGCAAGAAGAGAGAACATTGATCTTGCAAAATTTGTATTTTTGCACATAACTCGTCCTAATTTCAAAATATGGGGGCTTGACTAAAACTATTGTCCTCATAAAATTTCCTTCATGGATTGCATTGAGTTTTTTCAGCCTCATGATATTTGCTTCTGTGGTTGCAAACATACAGTTGTAGAACTGGCTCAAAATATATCACTGTTTGGAGAAAACCAGAATAATTCTGGTTGAATCAACATTCTTCCTAACTGCTACATAATTACAGCTAAACATGGCCTTGTAAAATGTCTATAGAAGTTTTGTAGGAAAATATACAGAGAACCCAAGTTCTAACTGACTGTAACAGGATTATAGGAATAACTGATAAATGTCAATGGATAATATGAGGCACAAGAGATTTTCTTTTAAAGTCTCCTTGGATCCAGAAGTGAAAAGAGGCTTCTCTGCCTAGTTTTTTTTAAGACAAAATAAACAGTTGTGAGTGTGTAGAAATAATAAATGCAGAGGTTCTGCATTCCTGAGGAGTTTATCTGAGGAAATTCAGAGGCAGTGTCATTTCATACTAAATAATGCCATCCCTTTCCTGCAGCAAGAAAATAGATAAAATGTGGTTTAGAAAGCCCTGTCGTGTTAGAGCATAGTGTCTCCAGCTTTGGGTAAGAGCCCCTTTGTTGCAGTCATTCGAAGGTTTTCTTTGAAGATTGCTTGTTTTAAAATAGGTTGTATTTATTGTGCCAAGGTGACAAAGCAACAGACACATGAAATAGAATAAGTAGTTTCTTTATTACCCGCTGAGTCACCATTCTAGGATGAATGACTGTTTGAAATAATCACTAAAAGCTGGAATAACAAAGGCACATATTTATGCATAGAACTGATTTTCCAGAGGCAAATTTATTTCCTATATTTAATATTTTCTAATTTCTGGGCAGTATTTCTGAGCTTTTATAATTCCAAGTATGATGCAATTTAAACCTTCATTTTAAAGTATTATTTAATAGTTTAATTTTTAATATATTCTAAATGTATTTTTTTTCTTCAAATGATTTCTATTTTGACATTATATTTTTCATTTTATTCAAGTTGTATCACATGGTGGTTTCTTTTAGCTCTACGCTAAATTATTACTGTTGCTTTGACATTATTGCAAGATTTTTTCTTTTTTAGAAGACACTTTTTTCCCACTTGTACTCTTCCTATCAGAATTTAATCTACAATTAAAAGAAAAAGTTTCAGCCACTGTTGTGGCTGTATTAAGCCATAAGGGGAACAACCCTTCTGCTTCTTCATCTTGGAATATATTTTGGGATTAAAAGTAACACTCCTCAAGAGTGAGCTGCCACTGAAAGGAATGATGTATGGAATTTTCTGTATGATTTCTCTTGGAGTCTTGGTGATCATGTAGTGATTTGGCCTGACTGACCCAGTAGTAAACTGCCCTGCACATGAAAGGGTTTGTGTTTAATCAGCCTGCCATTATCTCATCCTGTAAATGCAGTATTAATCCTAAGTGTTCTTAAAATTGTCTCCTTAGTAATTGAAGAATTCCTTTGATTTTCAAGTCATGTTTTGCTCATCCAGTAGTTTGGGCTTCAGTGCGATGTATGCTGCTCTCTGACTTCATCTGGCAGAAGAGCACTGATTATTTTGCAGGCTGGATGTTTTATTTGGAGTTTAACTTTTAAGAGTAAGTGTGCCTGTTCTCCTTGGGTTTGGTTACACTAGTTCCTGCTAGTTTAGTGTATCCTTGTTTTCTTTTGGTATGTCCCTATAATCTTCTTCCTTCGCTTTCTGCAACAAAGCTTTCACTTTTACATCTTTTAGTGTTAAAGATGAATACAGGCAGTAGTATTTTTAAACAAGGGTGGAGTGGGTTGGAAATTTTTTTGAAACTTTTAGGTTAATCTGCTGCAGGTTTAGTTATTTGCTACATGAATTTTGTGTTAATCATTACAGACCAGAGGATTTGTTTTTCTGTACAGTTATTTAGTTGGTAAATATTTTTGAAAATTGATAATGTCAATGTTTAAGGGATAACCAGAAAGGATTAAATAAAACTTCAAGGTCCAGGGAAGGTTGCTTATAAACCTAACAAAGGTGTCTGTTAAAAAAACCCAACCAGCGAAACCTACAGAAAAATACCACCCTTCTTTCTGTATAAGCAAGTGGTAGGTTTTTCATAAAGATGCAAAAATAATGGAATATTGAACATGTGGATAATGGCTTTGCCTAATGAAAGATTCAAAGATTGAATCTGAAAGATTTTTGGCCTCCATTGCCATTTTTGAAACAACAGAACAATGAGTCATTTATAGATTGTGAAAATTTTCCTCAGATGATTGTCCTCCTCCTGTCAGGGTATTGTGTTATAAATATTTACTAAATTATACAATGTAAAATTCATTGAAATTAAACAGACAGTTCCTACTTTGGAGTAATTTTCTCGGGATGTCTAAGAATTCAGCTTTAAGGATACAGAAACTCTTGGTTATGAGCTGTGCCATCAAGAGGCCATTCTGCTTAGTCTTCAGTTTTAAACAATCTATATGAACTAGCAGAACACAGCTTCTGGCTAAATCCTGAAAGAACCTGTATAAGTGAACCTCTAGCAAATAACTTAGGAAAGGCATTGCTTTTTATGAATCAGAAAGTGATACTGTCTAAGTGAAAGATTTATACAGGATATTGTCCCATGGAAAGTACAGCTCAGCCTCTATATTTTAAAAGAGGTAGGTGACTTGGTGGTGGATAGAGCTAACTTGAAGAACATTCTAGGTACAGAAGTGCTGTTTGTGTCTTACGAAACTGATGATTAAAATCAGTTTGGAAAGTTTCAGTTGGGGGAGGCTCGAGTTGGCATGATTTTTATAGAACACTGTACTGTTGACAACATTGTTTCTCAAGTCCTCAACTATAGAAACAGTGTGCTTTGCTTCCACTTGATTATAAATATCCTGCCAATTTGGAAGCATTAATAAAGTGAGTTTAATATTCAGCTTTTGGTTTCCCACAAAGGGGGCATAATTAGCAGTGGAATTTCCTGCAAACTTTTCTGCTTAAAGTTGTAGAGAAACCTTGGTCCAAACTACTCGGTACATTTGCTAGGAAAGCTTGTGACTGAGTGCTCTGTATGCTTGCCTTTTTGCTTCCACCTAGAATCCAGGGCCATTACTTTCTGTAACCATTTCAGTGAGCTGCCATAGTTTTCAGTCTGTACTGTCACCTGATCCAAGCATGCGCCAAAATACCCACCGTTTCTGGCTCCTGTCTGCTGAATCTGCTTCGCAAACCCTTAGTTATTAAGCTTTTGCCTTAGCAAAAAATCCAACAGGCACTCTCATGGAGTGTGCTGGACACATGCCATCCTGCTTCCCTAACTCCTCTAATTGTTTATGTAAATCCTTAGCTTTACTAAACTTGTAAATGCTACGGCAGCATCCCCATGTGAAATTGTCTGGCTCATGTGTCAAAAAAGGCTGCTTGTGAAAATATTTGTCAGAAGAATATGAATGCTACACATTGCACTGCATTCAGTGTTTTGTATCAACTTATTATTGCGATGTCATGGTGTTTGATTTTAATTGTAGACAATTATTTTGTGTTTTAATATGCAAAGGTAAGTTCATGTAAACTGTGAATGTATAGTATTTATATATAAACATATAATTGTTATTTTTTGGCCTCTGTCTGGAACAAAAAAATAGTCAAATATCTTCAGCAGGGGTCCCAGTCTTCTTCACAAAGAGTTGTTTATGCATGACTCTTATAGAAATATTTGTTGCTGTGCAGTAAGAAATTGTTGGATTCTTTGAAAGATATTGGACCTGATCCTGTTATAGCTGAAGACAATGGCTGGAAAATACTTCTTACTTCTACTAAGAATGAAAATGCTCCATTGCATTTCTATAGTTAATAGTTTTGTTAGTGCGGATATTGAGCAGATTATTAGAATAAAGAGTTAAATGTTTTAGAAAGACACAATGTTGAGCAACTTCACAGCAGTGTGTTTGCCATGATGGTAAGGTATTCTTGTAGATGTTAGGTAGGAAAATTAAGTCTCTTAATAACTTCCATAATTTAAGCTATAAATTTTTGTGGAGGAAAGCTAAATGTTTGCATAGAATTTGGGACCCGTCACTAGTTCTACCTTTAATGTTCATTTTAAGGATCCTTGTTTTCCTTTCAATATCTCATTCCATTTCAGTTTTCACTGTGGCTACATTCCTTTTCAGTGTCGTATCAGTCTTAGCTTTATTTCACAGCACTATTTGTATTCATCCTCAGTCATTTCATCTGTTGCTAACTCTCAAATCCTCATCATGACTTCATATTTTCTTGCACATCGACATAGAAGTGTCACTGGTGATAAGTAGAAGCAGTTTTTGCTACATGCAACTGAGAGGTGTAAAAAGTTATGTTTTTTAAAATTGGTGCTTTTTGTCTAGAAAAGAGGGTATATCTCCTTTGCAGGTGTTTTTCTGTGAAGTACAAGAATTTGTATGGCTGGTTAGTCAATGTTTATAATCAGCTGCCTGTGATCCAGTCTCATTGAGCAGGTGTTTTTCTGCATGGTCAGAGAACCACTTTCCCTATTACTTAGACTTTTCATCTATAAGGAGAAACACATTGCTTATCAAAACTATCTCTGGTCCATGACTGGAGAGGGAAAGAGGAATTGCTCTCAAGATCCTTGTCCATTTAACCAGAAAGAGTTAAGAGAGAACTTTTACAGAATGCGGTTGTGGTCTCACATCTTCTATACTCTGGATTTGTCAGATGTTGTAGCCTGGCCTTACAATCCATTTCCAGAGATTCTCCCTCCATTCAGCTATGCCTACTGTGTTACCTGGTAGCAGAAGCAGCCTTTGTCCAGAGGTGTACAGGCAAAGAGAAGACATTTCCCACTTTTTGTACTACAAATTGTTCTGAGAGCTGAATTGAGGAGCTCCAACCCTGTGTTGTGGTGGATTATTTCTGTAGGAATCTCAGTTTCCAAAGCTGAGAAGAGCAGGTGCTCCAGGAATCTGAGTCAGGGTTGCTGAGTATCATCTTTAAGTATTTATTTTCCCAGTCACTGAGAGGATTTAAACAGTGTTTTCACAGAGTAAAGTGCAGCCCCTCAAGATTCTGCTAGTAATGCAAGGAAACCTGCTACAGTGAACTTGGATGTAATAGAACGTGATTGATACAGTTCATAGAAATCCTTTGTTTTGTGTCCTAAAGTGGATATTTCTGTTGATTGCAGAGAACATTCATAAGAACTCTCACTGTAAGGCTTTTTCTGTTCAGTGTTCATTTCTTAAAGCAAAGGTTGAATAAACTTCAGTCTGAGCATCCAGGCTTCTGCTGGTCAGTGTAATACTGTGAGTTACACAAGCATTGCCATCTAAAGTTAGATATAATTGAATATATGGACCTCTGTGCTCTTCCTTTTAATTAGAAAATGATCATTAGTTTAGTTTAAAAAAATAAAGCCTACTTCTAAATGCAAACTTGAGGTAAAGTCATGTATGAATACATCTTGCTTTACAATATTTCTGTTTCAGTAGCTTTTAAATTATATGTATATCTACATCTTGCATTTTTGTTTGTCATGTTATCAGAGAACCAAGTGTATGATAATGTGGTTATCATACACTATGTTGATAAATATTCCTGGTAGTACAAAATTGGTTCCAAATAAATTTGAGGGTTTGACATTGATATTTACATTATGATTCAGCAAAGAGAACTCACTGGCCAGAAGTTTGTATCTGTGCTAAGTTCAGTTAATTTCAGGGAAACTCCATAAGATTCTCTCGACTCAGATCCCTTGGTAATATCTGAGGGCCGGTTGTTTGTTACTGGTTTTCCTTTTTTGTATCAACAATTAATACAGTTGCCAACTACATTCATTGAAACAGGTAAGTTATGGCAGAAGAAACAGCTGAAAAATTCTAGTTGTAAATTCAGTATTAGTTGGCTCCATATGTTAAAAGCTTGAAAGACAAGAGCTTTAGTTATGGGAACTAATTGCTGACCAGTTAATATAAATGGATTGCATGAACTTATTCTAGCAGCACACTTTTTTTGTATTTTTGTATCTTGTAGTTTTCAAGAAAAGCAGGCAGGATATATGTAACATATAACCTTGAGGACAATAAAGGTAATTCTAATCCATTCATGGGCATGGAGGGAAGGTGCATTTTCCAGGATACTGAAGCAAAAAAACACTGACAACATACATCCTGTGCTTCTTCATGTTGTAAATGTAGAATTAGTTTCAAATCCCTATGGCTTCTCAAAGTGCCACAGAACTGTTTGATTAGTGATACAGTTTTGAACAAATATTTTTAAAATCTGGTTAACAGAGATAACTGCTTCCCATAGCAAAAACTGTTGAGGTTATTTCAAAGATATCAAGTGTACAGCAAAGTAAAATACTAGTTTACTTCTACAAATACTGTTTCATTACTCTTAGTTTTTCAACATTACAGAGTATCTGTGATGCTTTGTTGCAAGTTACACACTGCTCTTATGTTGTTGGAAACTGAGAGTGTGGTTTGGAACTAAAAATGGATAGATATTGGAACAATATCTACAGTATTTTAGTGTTATCTGCTCTATGGACAACAAGAATGCAGTAATTTGTGAGAACTTGCTCACATGGGGAAGAAACAGGATAATTAGTGAAAAAGTCCCATTAATGTTTCCTTGAAGTGTGATAAATAGGAAGGAAACAAAGTGTCCATATTCAAAACACTTGAATATGAAAACCTCAACTTTTCAGATTAATTGCACGAAGCTTCGTGTCACCATAGTACAGAATAGTGAACTGATTTATACTTTGTCTTTCAGATGAACCAGAGACACGAGATGCCTGGTGGGCAGAAATCAGACAAGAAATAAAATCCCATGCCAAGGCATTGGGTTGTCATGCTGTAGTGGGCTACAGTGAATCAACTAGCATTTGGTAAATCATGATGATGATTTGATTTTCAAAATGCCATAGAAAATGTATTTCATCATCAGTGGATTAAAATTTAACTATTCCAGTACGGTTATTGGTGCTGTCTATTCTATAACTACTTTACAGAGTTTAAGTGAGATTATGAAACTTCAGTGTTAGGTGTTTTTTATATATGTTTATATCTGGGTTTTAAGTTTTTTCTAATAAATGTTACAAATTTTTTTTTTTTAAACTAAAGCCTACAATTTGCCTTGTAGTAATAATATCAACTTATCCATGAAGTTTTCTAAACCTAATCTACCTAAATAATTAAGACTGTTCCTAGAAGTATATGTATTGAAGTTTCATTATTGGGTAACAACTGGCAGACCAGAACTTAAATGGAAAACTTCGTATTTCAGGCCCAGAAAAAGCTCACCCTGGAGCCAGGTGTGTCTGATGATACCTAAACAGAAAATTACTCTGGTTCACTATTTTGAATTGCATTTGGGAAGTAATGCGCAAATTCAAACATCTGAGTTTATTTTCTTTCAAGTTGATTTTGACTAAATATTTTAAGGTAAAAGCACTAAAGATTTGCTTTTTTAAGGAGAGCAGTTGAAAAAGTTTTGGTTTACCATATTTACCTCAATTAATTACTCCATCACTGAGAGATGAACACACCAAAATGAAGCATTTATTCCTTTGCTTGTCAGTCTCCTTGTAAAAAGCGTGAATAGTTTGTATTATTTTTTTCTATGTTAACTATGGGGAAAGAATGTACAGAGCATAGACAGGCAATCAGTTATTGGGTTATATGATGCTTGCATTTCTCTAAAGGAATTTAATGTGGTAGTGTTTGATTATTGATAAAATATTTATTGGAATTCCCATACTTATTGCCAGTCCAGCTTTATTCCATGCTTAAAGCACAAGACTGTATATGCAAGTACTGGTCTGTCAGCCGTGTTATGGATGAAAAATTATTTTGTAAAGAGAAACAACAAATAAAAAAGAGATGTGTGTATCAGTCTAGAAAATGTGGGAAAGGTTTTCTCTATTTTTTTTCAATATAGTATTTTATACTGAATGCTAAAGGTTTGTTTCTTATTTAACAACTTGTGAATTATTAAAAGCTCTGTGGTTGTTTTGAGAGCTTTAACTCTGCCAAGTCCTAAGTATGGTTGGTTACTTTACATGCAAAATGTACCTTTATTGTAGTTCTTCCTAGTAAAATTTTACTGTTTTGCTGCTTTTTATCCTTCAAGAAGCACCGTTGTCGGTGTTGGGTTGTAACTTCATTTTGAAAACTGAATGTTAGTAAGATACTGGGGCTCCCAACTTCCCTTTTACTTTGGTAAAAAAATTAGGCCTTGTGTTTTTTTAATGTTTGGTTGGTTTGCTGTATTTCTTTGCATTGTTATCCATAGAACTGAAAACCATACTTAAACCTGGTTAGCCTTTCTGTTATATTATTTGTAACATGAGGCAAAGCTCTTAAGTCTTTCTGTTCAGTCCTTCTTCATCTTTTACTTACGCAGTGGTTATGGTTTAAATACCAGAAGGGGATTGTTTGTGAGTTTAATGGATAAAATTGCACAAGTGCACAAAATTAGTGGTGACGTTGAACTTCATCGAGACTTGTACTAGCCTTTTAATCTGATAATTTTATATAAAAGCACCCTCTAAGTAGTAGGAATTAACTCTGTTGTTGTTCTTTTTTCTTGTAGTGAGGAGGTCTGTATTTTGTCTGCATCTGGCACAGCAGCTGTACTGAACCCTAGGTTCCTTCAGGATGGCACCATGGAAGGCTGTTTGGAACAAAGGTTGTCATGGCAGCCTGGCTTCTTTTCCATAGGGTCAGAGAAGGGAGAGGTTGATTTTTTTCCTCAGAGCCAAGATAGTTCTTCTCTATTAGGGTAGGTTACAGTGTTACAGTGCAGGATGCGGGACCAACCACTTTACTGCTTTTCACTAACAACCACCACCACAGGAGTAATGGAGCTCTGCACCAAATTAGATACTCTGTTTTTATTTCTAACAGTCTCAGTAAGGTAACACGTTTGACTACTAACACAGATCATAACTCAGTTTTTTCCTTAGCTGCTCTTCAGGTCTCTTTTCTCAATTTTGTATCACACAATAAAAAATGACAGATGTTTGATAACTTACATAAGCCAAAAGTGGCTGTGTCTGTATGTGTGTATGTGCTCCATTAAATACTCTTTATGTGTGGGGGATAAAATTGCTTGGTTATAAAACAAATACGATGCCAGATTTTTTCAAAATAGGTATGTGTTTGTTGAAGTTGAGCAAAATCATGAAACTGAAGGCCAAACATGAAGTTTCCCTTTGTTTCTGCTCTTGCAAATAAAATTTGAAGAATGAGTATTGGCACAAAGTTAGTTTTGGGAAAAAAAAAAAAGATTAATTAATGCATATTGGTAATTTATTATGTATTCATCAGGATAATAATCAAATATTTCAAGGGATCATTATAGTTGTAAGTAAGGCTATTTATTACACTTTAGCACTTACATTGCTTTTTCCATAATAAACCAGTCAATTTAGTATTATTTATTATTCTTTTACTTTGTTAGCAGAAGACTGTTGTCTTCTGGTAGAGTTTTAAAAACTGTAGCCAGAACTAAAATACTTGTTTTTATAGTCACTATATGATGGAGAGAAAGAAATACCATGTTCATAATATAAAGAAAATAGCACTTTTATTAAAATATGTATTTTGGTGCTACTTAAGAGTCTTGGCATAGATTAGAAGTGCCAGAGGGAGGTAAAACAGATAAACAGACAAAGCTCATGCTTAACACAAAATATATTTGCCATAGTCTTATGATAACTAATGTTCCAAATCTTAAGCACCTCTTCAAAATCACTGAGAAGAATTATTTATGTGAAACAGAATAAATTTGCAGTTATGCTGTTGGCCTGTGCTTTCCCTGATCATATTTTTATACTGGTAATTCCTGGGTATTACTCACGGGGGAGAGACACTATGTGTACTAAGCAAATAATGAGTTCTAACTGGTACCTTATCTTAGGAAATAATCTTGCTGTTCTTCTCACAATGTTAATATATATTGTGCTGCTTCTCAGAAGAATGATTGGTTTGTTGTTTGTATTCTGCTCTTACGGGGTTTTGGACACAATGAATGTAAAAGAGATCTTTTTGGTGTGTTTGGTACAGCGAATTCTTTGTACAGCTCTTGTATCGTGGATTATATTTAGAAGTTACACTGCTTAAAGCCAGTCCAGTAATGTTACAGGTTTATATGAATTCTTGGTCACTGAATATCCTTTTTCTCAATCCCTGCATAAGAAGTTTCAATGCAAGTTTTATTGTTAGCATTTTAGCAAGTAGTGTGCCACCTTTTCTTCTTCTCATTTGTATATTGTAATACTTGTCACATTGGTAGAACGGAGCAGGGTTTAGTTGCTGTGTATGATTTAAGTAGGTCTCTGTAGGTGTTTATACACATGTGCTTTAACTGTTCATGGTTAACAAGATGCAGATGTTTTAAGTAAACTCCCCATAATGTATTTTCAGGATTGAAGAAGCTTCACCACCAGGTTGTGGATTTTGCCATATCCCATATGATGAATTGAACATGCCGTTTCCTGCTCACCTCACTTACTGTTACAACTGCAGGAAGCAGAAAGTTCCTGATGTTCTTTTCACCACAATTGACCTTCCTGTAGAGGCAATAGTTGTTGGGAAGGGATGTCTTATTCAAGCCAGGTATCTGTCAAAATACTCCCTTACTCTAATTCCTGTTGCTAAAATCCAATGTGTCATCAAACCTTATATTATAAAACATAAAATTGGCATGTGTTCTTGAATAAAATTTCTCTCTGGAAGTATCATTGCAATGGTGTGGGCTTTGAATTTCAGCTTGTAGGATTGAACCCAAAGAGTGTAAGATGACTATCATATAGTCAGAGATGGGATTGCTATGCTCTTTGTTTTATTCTTTTCAGATAAATATGGTTAATGGTTTAGCTGTGAGGGCACTTGTGGGTTTGGTTTGGTTTTGGGGTTTTTTTCTTCCTTCCATTGTGTGTCTTGAATAACTGTATTAATAGGAATTTTTAAAGTTCTACCATTAGAAAATATAGTAATAATTTTCTGTACTTGTGAATGAAATGTTTGAGGCTTGCATCAAGAGAAATAGATGTTTGCATTGGGGATCTTACTAGAAGAAAGCTGAAAATATAAGTTTTCAGATGAAACTGTCTCAAGGAGTTCTTGTAAGGAGCTGGCATTTTATTTTACTGTTGCAGCAATCTAGAAGAATAGAAAAGAGGCTATATTAGGTTATACAATGAGGAAAAAAATTCAGGATACTCTGTGATCCCTTTCAATCTTCACAAATCCATTAAAGCTCTGTCTGTACTGGTTTGTGTTGCCAGGTTGTGCCGTCTAAAGAAGAAAGCTCAGGCTGAAGCGAATGCAACCTCTATCAGTAACCTCCTGCCATTCATGGAGTATGAAGTGCACACACAACTGATGAACAAACTCAAGCTGAGAGGAATGAATGCCCTCTTTGGGCTGAGAATTCAGATCACTGTGGGGGAAAATATGCTGATGGGCTTGGCAGTAAGTATAGTTGGAATAGTTGGATTCTTTTGCTTATTTACAGTATTTTTTTCAGGAAGACATGCAAGTAGTGTGGGATTCAGAGTAACCAGACATATTAAAACATAATTTTAAGAGCAAGGTGTCTTAATTATTGTAAAATCAGGACAGATTTGTCTTTCATAACCAGCAGAAGAAGATTCAAATCTCTTGAAAATGGTAGAAGACAAGATGATTAAAAAGGGGATGAGAGGAAAAGAAACTTTAGGCAGTTTAATGGCACAAATTGTAGAAAAATGATGGTATTCTTTAAAGATCCTGTCAAAGAGATCCCCGTTCTTCAAATTGAATTGCAGTTTCATGACAGATAAGGTCAATTAAGTCTGTCAGTAAATCTTCTGGTTGTTTGGCAACAAGGGGAAGGTCTGTTACCTCTTCTTTGATGGCACTGAAGAAATAAATGATAGATTTGAGAAAGTCAAGGAATGTTCATCAGCAATATTTTCTAACCCCTTTCTTTCATGCTAGGTTAGAGTAGTGAAATACACTGCTTCTTCCTGCATCAGAGGGTGCTTGGGTAATTCTGGCTGGCATCTTCTTTTGTCTTTTGTGATCTGTTTCCTGTAAATAGAAATAGGGTTGTCACAACTTCAGTGATACTGTAAATGGTTTGGCCAAATTTTAGATCTTCAAGAACTGTAAAAAACTATTTGCTTATGCAAAGCAAACTGGGGCAGAGGATTTGATTTTTAGTTCGTTTGGAATTTTTAGGCAAGTTTAAGGGTTCCACCATAAAAAATGAAAAGGAGGGAGTTTTTAAAAAGAATAGTGAAGTTTTTTCACGAGTGAACAGAAGAGAGATCCATTTATTTATTTGCAAGAGATGCTCCTGTAATTTGCATTTTACAATGCTGTTTTAGCATAAATATTATGGAAAGCTTTATATGAAAATATTAGGAATTCATGCTTATGTCTTTTTCTTGTAACTTTTCTTCTTCTTCGTGACTTTTAAAAAGTCTGCAACAGGTGTGTATTTAGCAGCTTTGCCAACACCTGGAGGTATTCAGATTGCTGGGAAGACTCCAAATGATGGCACCTATGAGCAGCACATATCCCATATGCAAAAGAAAATAAATGATACAATAGCAAAAAACAAGGAACTTTATGAGATTAATCCTCCAGTAAGTAAATCTTTTATTCTTAAAAATAAAACATTCTGATTCAAATATATACACTGTATATCCATTTTTTCTTACTGAGTCATGCAGAATGTAAGTTTATTTATGAATAGAGATATAGGCATTTTCACTGTATTTTAGAAAGCTGCTGGAATTTTCAGATCTGTTTAGCCACATAGCCAAATCAGTTTGGTATTATTTAGATGTATTTCTCAGTAGAATAATTTTCAGAATGATCTGATTCTTAGATTTGTTTATAAATTGTATAGAGTTGAATAATTTTTAAGCTGGGCAGAACATCTGTTAATTCTTACATCCTTTTTAGGAGTTACCTGAAGAAATTATTGGGTCTCCCATTCCAGAGCCAAGACAACGTTCCAGGCTATTGAGATCTCAGTCAGAAAGCTCTGATGAAGTTACAGAGCTTGACCTTTCACATGGAAAGAAGGATGCTTTTGTCTTGGAGGTGATAAACATTTTGACTACTCATGTTCATACTTTTCTTCTCCTGAAATATATATTTTGTAAAAGAGTTTTCTTACTCATTGCCAAGAACAGTTCCTAAATTGTTTTTTCCCTTTTGTATCAATAGAAAAAGTGAAGTATTAGATTTTGCTTTGTCTCTCTTTTTTGTACTCTATTTGCTTAAAGCACAGCTCTGTCTACAGATTATCTGAAAGATGATTGCCCTGCTGTTCATGAGTATGTAGCAATCTCTAGAATAATAATTAAGACCTGTTAAGAAATGTCCTTCTGCTTGCTTCAAGCAGCAGATTAGACTAATCAAAAACTTAAGATCTATTTTTATAAACACTGAGGTTCCATGTTGCCACACTTTATATTTAGCAAATAAAAATATTGTATTTTCTTCCTGTTTCAAAGCTCTTATCGTTGTAGATGAACATTCAGAATTATTAGTTCCCAGAATGGGTTGTATTCAAAGCATTCAAAAATCTGCGTGTGCCAAGAGAGCACATAAAAGAAGATTCTCTGTATTTCAGCTATTGCTTTTCACAATTCAAGAATTCACAACTTCTGACAATACCTTCCAGTTCTTTCTACAGATGCGACTAGAAAGAACAACACCTACAGATAAATAGAGGACATAGATTTCTTTTACCTCTCTATTCACTAAAATTCAAATACATGATTGAACATTGTCCATTTTGAAGTCTTTAATACTCCAGCAAGTGTTAAAGAAGGGCTGGAGTTTTGATCATCCTGTAGATACAGGTAGTATAAATACCTATCACTAACCACTTCAAAATACAGCCTGTAGTTGCAACCTAAGGTACATTTAGGGCTTTGTTAATCTTCACAAATCGACATCTTCATAGAAAATAATCTGGAAGAAAGATTGTAGATAGGAAGAATGAAGGAGCACTGTAACAGCAGTTTGTTTGAAAACAGAGGTATGAAAGGAGGGTGATAAAACAACAGGTTGGGAGAGTTTGGGATAATAAATTTAGATTGGTTGGTGTTTTTGCTAAAAGGGTTGAATACCTTTGTAAAAAATTGAGGATTTTATAAGGCATTTATAGAAAAAAACTACTTTTTATCTGTGGAATCATTTACTACTGTTTTATTTGAGAAATGGGATATTTGGTTGATGATTATTGAATATCAGAAACAATATTCCAGAAGATTTAGCTAAATATCTGACTAAGCTTTCAAGAGTAAAATCATTGTTCACAGGAGCTATGTAAGAAAAAGTAGTAAAAATTTCATTGTGATGAGGATGTGCTGAAAGAGACTGAGAAGGCAGTTATGAGAGGGAAAGATATCTGGGTTGGTTTTGTTTAGCTTTGGGGTTGTTTTCTTGAAGGAAAAAAAAGACAACCCCTTTTACATGGAAAGTGAGAAGGAGACACATTACTTGACAGTAAACACTTCAATACTGGAGTTAAATTATAAGGCATTTCTGAAACACTTAATAAGAAAATGTTGGGAGTTAGAGGTAAATTTGGATCTCTTGCAGGTCAATAAGACAGGATGAATGAAAAGCACACCAGAAGTATTTACAGAAGGTAGCAGGGCTCTGTCTGATCTAAAATAAGCATGTTAAAGGTTGAATGGAATAGAGGTTATTTTATTTCTTTCTAAAACTTCTCACTGGCTCAGCAACATGATTTTCTCAGTTATTCCCTTTTTGCAGATTGATGACACAGATGCAATGGAAGATGTACATTCTTTACTGACAGATGTTCCACCACCTTCTGGTATAGTTACAACTATATTTTTCTAATTTATGCTGTAGGCTGCAAAATGACAAAATATGAGTAGTTTTAATAAAAATTGTTTTAAAATTTCCAAGAGAACTGACAATATTACTGTTTCTGAAGGTATTTAGACTGAATTACAAATTTGTATGTTCCAGGTTAATGAAATTAGAATAGAGAACTAATTATTTCCTGGTATCAGTTGTCTTTATGCTATTTATCATTGTATAGATATGTCATACTTTCCCCAACAGAACTGCTGGATCTGGATAAGAAGCAAATATAGTTGTCCATTATATAGAAATTGCTCTGGACATTTGATTTGTCCTTGTCCTTCCTCCTGTCATTGTGAATTTCCCTGTGTTTCTTCTGAGAAAGTTTCCTTCCTAATAACTGATATCGGTGTTAATAATTTCGAGTCATGTCAAGCTCAGAACTATCCTTGTATCTTCACCAAATCTTTTAGTCCTTACTTATTGTCCAGTTCTGCTGCAGTTGATTTTATTACCCTAAATTAAGGCCATCAGCAATCATATTGTTTTATCCTCTTCTGCATGTAAGTTATGAATGTGTTTGAAGCACAAAATCCAAAATTACAGATGTCTTCACTGTGAAAATTAAGTACTTTTGTCCCTCTTTTCCTAGTCTGATAATTATATTTCATTTGATGATGCTTCCTTCTTAGTTTGTTAAGAGAGATCTTGGTGAAGGATCTTACTAAATCCTTCCTGATGTCCAAAGTAGGTGGTGTAAGTCAGGTGCCTTTTGTCTGTGTGCTTGGTGAGAGCTTGTGAGCAGTGACTGTTCCTTAGGAAACTGATATCAGCTCATCTGCAGTTTTGTTTTTCCATCCCTTTTGTGGAATAGTTACTATGGATCAGTAATAGAGATACCTGTACTAAGGAAATTAGTAGGGCCAGTCATTTCAGCACCTTTTTACTTGAAAATTAAAGAATGTTCTTCTCTGGTAGTGGAGTAAATTAGGAGTTCTATGTCAGTTAGCTGTTTGATCTTTTGCCTATTCTGTGGTTTGTGAGAATCTTTCTTTTTCATTTGCCTTTTTGTTCAATATCTCCTTCAGACACTTGTTCAAGACAAATAAACAAGGGACTGGTTTTTGGCTGTTGTGGAAAGCTCTAGTACACTGCTGTAAAAAGAAAAGCATGTTTTCTGCTCTTATACTGTTATTTCTGCATATCCTTTCTAAATCTTACTTGATTCTTCAACAGAATTTCTGCTTTTGATGTTCTGAAAGACAGTCTATTAATATTTGCACCCTCTGCAAGCTGCTACACAGTTTTTTTTATAGCTCATTTTGTGCTTTTATATAGGCCCTACCAGATTGGCCTCTTTTTTACTTATTTAACTGTATCTTCAGGCTATCAGAATCGCTGATTTGCTGTTAATAACTTACTTTATTCTGCTGTTTAGTCGTTATACTTCTGTTTTTAATTTGCATTCAGTCACTATGGTAGTTCCTTTACAGCCTTTCTTTGCTGTCTATTAAAGGTTGGCTTTTTAGCTTTTCATATCACACCTTTTTAAAAAATTTTCTCTTTTGTGCATGATTTACCTTATAAAAATAGGTGGAGTAATTGTGGATTTGGGGTGTTGGCCCCTCCTACAAGAATTCTGTATTCGTTTTTTGAATGTTGATCTAATTTTTGGTGTATTATTCAATATTCAAAACCCCATGAGGGAAAATTTTACATTGCAGTGTATAAAATAGATTTTCTTCCCCAATATTTTCTTCACAGGTTTTTACAGTTGCAACACAGAAATTATGCCTGGTATAAATAACTGGACTCCAGAAATTCAAGTAAGGTTATTGAAAATTGAAACTGTTTACTGAATTGTATTGAAATATGCTGTAGTAATTTAAATATGTATTTTGAAAGATAAATTCAAAGGACACCCTTGTGACAGAGATAAAAGTAGTATTTTGGTAAGAACAATAAGGTATGAGAACCTGTTTTTTGTTGTTTTTTTAATGCTGTTATTTAACAAATAACCTAATACAGAAATATGAAAGTAATTACAGTAAATATGAACTTCAGCGTTTTGGCTTTTTGAAAGGTTTGGCTACATTTGAAGCCCCTTAAAGGGAACAGATTATTGACTGTGTTGTTTAGCTAACATATTTTGTTACTTAGTTAACATATATGTTAACATATTTTACATTATTTTCCTTCTTTATGAATTTGGGTTTAAGACACTGGATAAAATATATTGGCATATGTTGGCAAACCATCCCCCCCATTTGTTTCTAATTCAGATGTTCACAGCAGTTAGAGTGTCCAGATTAAGCAACATTAACCCAACAAATCAAACACTGAATAAGAACTTTAATGATCTCTGTGAGAATCTGTTGAAGGTAAGAATCTTATTTCAAATACTTTTTTAAGTGTTCAAATGGAAGCCAAGTAAAATTCAGCTATACTCAAAATATGTGCCTCATAATTTTAAAAATAGACTGCAAAGTGTCTGTAATTAGGTTGAGTTTCTGTAAAGATAGGTTCGAACTTTCTTAGTGTATTAGGGATTTCCAAAGCTTTTGGAATCTGAAGGAGCCCTTTGACTGGCAGTATACTCTAGAAATAGAAAGACAGCTTCACAGTAGATTGCATTATGTCCTGACTTTTCATACATGTAATTCTTCTTCAAGAAAAAATTAATATTATTAGATGACTTCTACTATGAAAATAATTTCGATCCTTAATTTCTCTGAGATAAACCACACTTTTTTTCTGAGTAACACAAAATAATATCCTGTCTTCAACAGAGTTTGTATTTTAAACTCCGGTCTATGGTTCCCTGCTGTCTTTGCCATGTAAACTTTACAGTTGCTCTGCCGGAGGATGAATTAGTTCAGGTAAGTGAATTGCTGCTTTTACCTTCTAGCCCATATGCATGGCCCTAGTTAACATTTGCTGCTCAGGGTAAACTGGGCTGGGATTTGATTTACTGCTATGTCTGGTGAATTCTTAGATGTTTTTTTCCCCTAGTATGTTTCTATGCAAAGAACTGCTTGTTTGCAAAAGTATTTTTCAGATTGCACAAGAGATCAACTTGCCTAATAAGCCAAATCTTTCTGATCTGCAGATTGCAGTCACAGCTGTTGCCATTACCTATGACAAAAACCAAGCACTGCAAGGCAACAAAGCACCTAGTGAAAAATCACAGCAAAGAGGTAAATATTGTGAGGCATCTTTCCTTTTTTATTCCCAGTGCCTAATGATTCTGGATTTTAATTTCAGTTACATATACAGATCACAGACCACAGAATATTCTGAGTTGAAAGGGACTCACAAGGATCATGAAGTTCAAATATACATATTTTTCAGGGAGGTTCTTTCAACACATAGAGGTTTTTTAGAGTTCATGTACTTGACCTCCAGCAGGATGACTTAGTTATCAAGTATTAGGTATTTATTTTACACAATCAACAAATTTATAGTACTTTCTTATTCTATGATACTACTTCAATTATTTTTCTCTAAAAGGTTGGTGTAACAGATGATGACATTTCTGTTGTGTTTCGAAACATGTGGTGTAAATCATCAGAGAATCCTTGTTCTTATAAGTAGAAATTTTGTCCATACTTAAAGAAGGCAGAAAATAAATTATTCGTAATACTTTTAAAAACCCCCAACCTTTTGAAAATCCTTAAGCAGGTTAATCGTTAGGAGCTTAGTGAAGCACACGGAGGAAATGGAAGAGACTTCTGTGATCTGCATATGTTGCCTTACTAATGAAGTACCATCTTATGCTAGCAATGTATGTGTGCAGTCTGGAAGTGGGAATTCAGGCAGAACTCTGAGGATACTCAACTCATCAGAATAGAATTAGATAGAACAGAGCCATATGTTTCTAAAACATTAGTTATAGCTGACTTCTTCAGAAGTAACAGTGAAGTGTTTGCTTTCATGTGAAATAAGTGCCAATTTTTATTATAATAGCTGACATAAATCCAACTACAGAATCAAAATAAAAATGCATGAATGGACTTTATTTTTTCCTAAAATCTTCAAATCCTTTTCAGTGGAACACAAGTTCTGTTCAATGTTGCTGCTGGATTTGTTGTCACATACCTGTTTCTGCAAAACTGCATCACTTTATGCACGTGCTGAAAATACCTGTTCAAGTCAGACCTGGCTAAATTGACTCTGCTTGTAATTACTGGCAAGTCTTATTTTGGGGGTTAATTATCAGTTGGCCATGTTTTCTTTGTTGAAGCATCTACAGACAATGAAGAACAGCTACAATTTCCCTTGGAACTTTCCTCTGATCCCCTTTCTTCTCAAACATTCTCTCCAGCTAAAGGTCAGTTAAGGGGAAAAATGTTAAACTTGTTTTTTATGAATTTTGAGTTCTGCTCTTTCATAGTTGTAGAGGCTTTAAAATATCTACACTTTCACAGGCTGTAAATGTGCTTTGGTGTCTAAGCATAATGGGTATATTTACTCCTGTTGTCAAATTGTTTGAGAGTCACTCAAGATCGCTTGGCTGATAATTTTGTCTATATTTCCTGTCTTTGCATTTAGAATATTGAAGACGCTGCAAACCACTGGGTCTTGGGTGTTGTTTGACATAACTATAACCTAATAATTAGGCTTGTCACATATTGTAAATGGCCCATATAAAGTACCTCCATGTTTTCTCAGCCTCATATTATTAATCTCATTGTTTTCATGATGGGAAATACTTTATCTACCAAATACTGGTTGTGTGCAAATTTCCTTTAAGTGAAAGGAGCCTAAACTTGTTTAGTAAATAATCTGTACAGTGCAGCACATTGTAGCTATTAAACAGGTGCTTTATTTTACCTGAGATATAGAGTTGCATAGAGTTGCATTTCAAGAATGGTTGTCACAGTTCTTCTATGACTGCATTAAAAATTCAATTCATTGAAATCAGCTGTTTTTAATTCCTTCTCCCTTGTTGGATTATCTACCAAAATATTTACTGAGAGGGAATTAAATATCTGGGAATTACTGTAAATGTTTGAGCTCCCCTTTTTTCCTATTACATCATTTGGGTAAAGAAAGGTGCCTGCCACACTTAACTTGTATTTTCAGAGGCTAAATTAATTTGAGCAAAAAGATTCTTAATTGATTTTTATTTTTTTAATGCTTAACTTCTAATGTGCTACATTTTTTATTTTCAAAAAGAGAAGCTATCCAGAAATTTCTGCTGGCGTCTCTCTACCCGTTACTGGACTGTGCTGCCTGTGTGCTGGGCACTGACCAGTGGAGGGCAGGCTGTTCCCATGTACCCCTTATTCTGATGTTCTCCACATTCCATATCGTGCTGTGGACAGATTATTCCATCTGTCATTTCTTCACAACTTCATTGCAGTTCCATTTACTTAGCAGGTTATTTAATATATTTTTACTTTTCTCTAGGATTGTTTTAAAAATATTGGTTAACAATCTTATACAGTAGTGACCTTTAATAAATATATTAAAATTGCAAGGTAGATTTAGTAAAGTGAGTTATTTATACTAACTGTTATCAAAGTACACAGTATACTATATAGAGGGTGTGTTTTTTTCATACTTGACTCTCAAATCTTTTATAAGGGTCTTAAAATCATGGAGTAGGTGGGTTGGAATGGACCTTAACGATCATGTCATTCCAACTCCCTGCCCTGGGCAGAGACTCCTTCCACTATCCCAGGTTGCTCTGAACCCCATCCAACCTGACCTTGAACACTTCCAGGGATGGGGCAACCACAACTTCCCTGGGAAATCTCTGCCAGGGCTCAGCATCCTTAAAGGGAAGAATTCCTTTCTAATATCCAATCTAAACATACTGTCTGTCAGTTTGAAGCCATTCCCCCTTGTCCTGACACTCCAGACCCTTGTAAATAGTCACTCTTATCTTTCTTGGAAGCTGTTGTGCTGTACTACCTGACTCTGCTTAATAGATTGTCTGAACAGAATTAATTCTGTTTTATTAGAAGTCCCGGAGGGTGCAAGTTCCCACACAGGTATTCCTGCTGCTCAGAGAGGTGAGTTTCCTTAATTTAGCCACCTTCCAGAACGGAATGAGCATTCTTGGGGTATTGGTATACTCCTTTTGGATGTGTCTTGATCCAGGAAGTGTTTACTACTTAACTGAGAATGCATGCTCTGGTGTGGCTTAATGATATCCTAATATTTTGATGTGACTTTTCATTATAAAAGTTAGATTTGTAATAATAACAGCCTCTCTGTCAGGTGCATTGATATAACTTTATCTGACAGAAAATTAGTCCCTGGGAAGAGAGCTGTTTTGCCTGTGTTGATTTGAAGTTAGCATGTGTTCATCCCGTTTCTTCAGGATAATGAAGAAACGGTGTTTGCAACCTCCTCTTTTTTTTAAAGATATGCAAACACCCCTGCTTCTAATACCAAAAGTCATAGCAGAAGCAACTCTTACTTCTTATTGTAATGATGATGGGAGGGGTGTTGGAGAATGGATGTTGGGGCAAGGAAGACTGTTCTGTAAGGAAGATTCATTTGTGTTTAAAACAGAGGTGGTGTTTCAGTTTGTGACTCTTATCGTCATCACCAAAGCTTTTTTTTTTTTCAGTCTGTAGGTTAGTTATTGATAAAGACAGTTGGAAAGTTTAAATCCTTATCAGCAGATCTTTGTAAGGAAAAAAAAGCAATGAAAATTAAAATTAATAAAGGCTTAAATAAAGTTTAAAAAGCCATAACTTACAACCTAAATTGAGATTAAAAAAGCTAATCTAGCGTAAGTCCTTAATGATTGTATTTGCATGTTTTTTCAGTGCTGAAGTCCCACTCAGGCAGTTGGTTCAGAGCTGGGACATCACTAGAAATTGGTACTTTGGTTTGGACAACTCCAAACCTATCCTGTAACTTTTCCTTTTAAACAGACATGCGAACGGATGGTTGTTCTCTCTCAGACATGAATCATTGCTTCCTCAAAAAGGAGCATTGAGATGAGCAAGAGACATCATCCATATATTTTTTTCTGTTTTTTTTTTCCTTTGTTTTTCTGTCTGTGTTTCCAGCAACGTCAGTTGATTACAGTTCCTTTGCAGACAGATGCAACAGCTGGATAGAGCTCATTAAACTGAAAGCTCAGACCATAAGGCGCGGATCAATTAAGACAAGTAGGCGGCTGTTTCTACCACATTCTGATAATCTGAGACATAGCTCTGATTTCCCAGTGGTGACTTAGTGGAGTGTCCTGCTCAGCAGTAGCATTGCAGATCACATGTAGAATGAATTCCTGCGTGTGAAAACTGCTGACATGTTCTGTAACCTCATGTAGGGCTGATGAACCAGTAGCATAAAAAGCAAAATAAAGTCTTGCTGTAATTAGTTCTCCATACATGTGTACGCCTACTAATTGTATAACATCCACTGCATGGATGTAGGTGTATGTATGATCTTGGAAAATTGGGGGTGAGAAACAGGAAGCAATCATCAAGGGGACAGTCAAGGCAATGGTCACTAAATTAGCAAGTGGTGAGTTGGTTTTCAGTAGTTCTTTGGCCACAGGTCTGACTATCTTGCTTAAATTAGCAGAGATTAAAACCTGTTTTAATGGAAAATGCTGCACTGGGGAAACACAACAACTTTCACACTTCCTATAATTTGTTCTTCCAGCAGAATACATGTTTCAAAATGTTGGCACTTTTTTCTTTATCCTTACATTATAACTGATGGTTGTATGTGCAGCTGCTCGCCTCAATGTTTTCCTTTTGCAGGAATGCCACTCTTTCAAATAAATGTCATTTCAGCTTCTTGTCTCCTTTTGCATGCTTTGCATGATGATTTCCTTTCTCACATATATGGCTGAGCATCACAGGCAGCTGAATGTTGTCACCAAGCTATTTGGAAAACCATAAGGAAGAGTTTGTGTGTTTTGAGGAACAGTGATGGTTCTTGATAGTTATTTTTTCCTGTTTTTTTTTCCCATTTTTCAGCTACTTCCCTTGAAAAAGCAAGTCCATTGGCCGAGGGATACTTACGGCACCGTTCTGTCCCATCATGCACCAATTCCACTGTCTCAGTTGTTAAGATGACACCTCTTTCCTTTCTCCCTGGGGCGAAAATTACCAAATATCTTGGGATAATCAACATGTTTTTTATACGAGAAACCACTTCTTTGCGTGAGGTGAGCTGTGTGGCAGGGATTCATTTTATGTCAGGGAATTCATTTTATGTCAGGGAATGATTTTCTGTCAATTGCAAGAATCAGAGGTTTGAGCTGAGGTGTTGCACAGCCAGGGAGTAGAATTTGTGTCACTTGTGGGATGGTGCTGAGTGCAGAGCAAGTTCTATTGTACTGCTCTTGCCATGGAGCACAGAAAGCCATTTTGTGTTTGGCATTAACAATTGCCATTGCTCTTGAATTGGATAGAACACTAAACTAGTGAGTTCTTAAATAGAACTATATGGAAAAAATGTGTCTTTGACCAACAGTGGTAGAAGTTGGGATCGTTTGAACCCAAATTACATGCTAAAGAAAAAATTAAGTCATCTATTCTTATCTCATTTAGCAAGCTCAGTGATGAACTTTCACAGTGTATATGGATTTTAAAATTCTTTGGTTAATATGACATTGCCCATGTTATAGATAATGTTATGCTAATTTTTAACATTACATTCTTTGCATTCTCTGTTATAAAACTTTGTGTGATGAGCTTCAAAAAATTACACTGTGAGTGTGTGACCACACAACCAGCTTAGAGGTGATGTTCAAACCCTGATCTCTAGTCTGCATTGGGAAAACAAATAATCCTCTGAAAATGTCAAAATGCAAGCCATGTTCCTTATAATTTTGATGTCCTTTTGGGAAGTAGCTGTATCTTTGCTTTTGGCCACAGAAATAGAGTGTACCTCTAGCCTGGTTTGCCAGTGCTGAAGAGTCTGCTGTTTTTTCCTAATTACACATTGCTAAAATTACACAGCAGATGTTAATAAGAATTATCAGCCTTCCTGAAAATGGGCTGTGAGCTCTCCAGAGAAACTTGGATCAGACAAACATTTTGTTTAGATCTTGCAAGTTACTTTTAACTTACCCTTTTAACTTGAGAAATCCATGTGGAAAAGGACTGTTTTCAAAAGGATGTCAGAGAAGAGAAATGGTTACAGGACATTACTGTACTAATTGCAGATTCTGCAGGTACAAATTCAGTAGCTGATAAGCTTTGGTATCTGTGATAGAACATCCCAACAGGGATAGGTCACTCAAGTGTTTGATTCAGCCCCTTCATGAAGCTGGAATGCTGCACAGTTCCTGGGATGTTGTCACTGTGCCCTTTCCAGCACCTAGGGGAGCTAATTTAAATTAAAGGCTGAGTCACAAACTACTCTTACCACAGGATTGCCTTGAGTTATAATGGAGTCAGAACAGAGGAGTCATTATATCCAACTCCAGCAATGTGGTCAGGTCGTACAAGAAAGTAATGACCAGCATTTTTGTTTGTATTGCTTTATGTTTTGCTTGTGGTAGTGCTGAAGTATATACCAGAAAAAAAAGAATTACAATTTCAAGTCAGATTAATCCATTATTCTTAGGCTTTGCTCTTTACAGGTGGGTGTTTACAATCATTTTGTTACCTCTTGTTATCCAATGTTGTATTAGGTTTATAATACATAGTTTTTCCCCATCAGTTGCTGTACCTTTAAAAGACTTGGACAAAATCAAAATTCCATGAGAATTATAATCTTGTATAGCATTTTGATTTCTTGCTGCGGTTGACTTCATTTTGGGTTTATGCTGGGTTTGATAAAATTATATCTGTCCTTTTTGTTTGTGTACGTTTTTTTATGCCTTTATGAGTCTGTTCAGGGGACATTACACTTCTAGGAATGAGCACAGCCCTTAGAAATTCAGCTTAGTTCAATCTCTTCCTCTCCCTGCCTCTTTCCATTTTTTCCAGTGGCACACACATACACAGAGTTGAGAGAAGTCTAGTGGTCTTGCCTTTCACTTGAATTTTGAAAGTTTATATGTATTTTGAACCAATTCTGTTTTGATCAGTTTCTTTTCTCAGTATTTTCTGTGGATTTTTTTTTTTTTGGTTGGTTGCCTGGTTTGTGTGCAATAGATTTTTCTTCACAGTGTAGTTGCTCACATTCCTAGAAAATCCATACTTGGTTGTTTACCTTTTCCTTTGACATCAATTTAAATACTTTGGTTTCGCACCAAAGAAGTAAAAATGCCCCACAAGCACCAACAAGTCAAAAAAATTAATGAAATGAGATGGCTCAAGAGGGAAAATAAAAAATAGTTTGAATAGCTCAAGTCTCTGCTCTGTCTGTTGCTTACTTTTTATTCTGAGGGATCATTCCTTTAGTCAGTGTTGGGAACTAATGACATTCATTAACATACATGAAGTTGCAGTGATCAGAGTTAATGGTCACTCTTTACTGGGAATTTCCAAGAATTTCATAGAACCATAGAATGGTTTGGATTGGAAGGGACCTTAAAGACCCTGTTGTGCCACCCCCTGCCATGGGAAGGGACACCTTTCACTGTCTTAGGCTGCTTTCAAGCCCCATCCAACCTGGCCTTGGACGCTGCCAGGGATCCAGGGGCAGCAACAGCTTCTCTGGACACCCTATGCCAGGGCCTGCCCACCCTCACAGGGAAGAATTTATTCCCAATATCCAATCTATGCCTGTCAGTTTGAATCTATTCCATTTTGTCCTGTCATTCCAGGCCCCTGTAAATGGTCTCTTTCCATCTCATTTGTAACTGTGACACATGAAACAGTGAATAGTTTTTAAGTTCTCCACACCATTCAAGTTCTCCGCACCATTTAGGATGCACTAAATTATTCAGCTGATAAATATGTAAGAGAAGTATTCAGCATCTTGTAGCTAGACCTAATATAATATGTAATGTATATTTTTTCCATTCTAGGAGGGTGGTGTCAGTGGTTTCCTCCATGCTTTTATTGCTGAAGTGTTTGCCATGGTGAGAGCTCATGTTGCAGCCCTGGGAGGGAATGCAGTTGTGTCATACATAATGAAGCAGTGTGTTTTCATGGAGAACCCAAACAAAAATCAGGTACATTAGGATGTGAAATAATAAGTGCTGTTGTGGTTAGTATGATACAAATACGCATTTTATGTCTTTAAAAACCAGCAGTGCTGTAGAGCCATATCTTCACAACATTTCTTGATATCCTGGGATAATGTTTGAAGAATCCATGAGTGTTTTTGTATTAACACAAAATGATGAGGATGCTTCATAAATAACCAGGTGGATAAAAGAACCAAGCTTGCTAGAACGAAGTAAATTTCAGGAAACAGTTGCACAGTATTGCAGAACTTACTTGGTATTTCTGATGCAGTGTAGGATCTCCATGTAAAAATACCTGGAGTTGCTGATGTAAAATGCTCCGTTTCGTACATAAAGGGACAAACCTTAATTTGTAAAGACAGAATATTCAGTAAATTAAATATGTTCAAAACAGTAAAAAAAGTAAATACAGATATCTAGGTAGTTAATCTGTGGTGGTTTTCCAGGAATCCATCTGCATGTTTGGTAGCACATGGGTGAGTGGATAGAAAAGAACATGTGGCACAGGTTGCCTCACCAATAAATTCTAATAATTTGTCCTTCTCCTGATCTCTGTTGATTTTTCTGTGTAGTTATATTTAGCAGATATAAATAAACATAAAATAATATTATTGTTTAATGTTTGGTAACTGGGTATTGTCTTTTTTTCCAGGCTCAGTGTTTAATAAATGTCAGTGGCGATGCCGTCATCTTTGTCCGTGAATCTGAGCTAGAAATGCTGCCAGTGCAACCTTCTACAGCTGCTCCTCAGCCCACAAGTTCTGCAGGAGATGTCACAACATGAAGGCAGAACAAGTGAATTAAATACAAAGATTATTTAAAATGTGGGAATGTTTAGATTTGCATCTTCAAAGTCACTATCTCTCCATGACATTCACAACCAAAATCCAATACAATCACTCTTTTTTTTGTTGTCATATAAACTTACGTAAGTCAGAGCAGTGAACTGGCAGTTGTGCTCTGGTTCCTCTATTACTATTCCTGGCGTCTGTGAAACCAAGCAGGTGAAGCACTGATAGGAGAACATGGATTAGAATAGCAGGCATCACATGGAACTATGGAAGGAAGGAAAAATTCTGTTGCATTTTTGAGCTGTTCAGTGGCACCAGGATAAGCTGTCATTCAGAACCATTTCTGAGTTTGAGTGTTGTCTCAGCTCATTCTCAGCTCAGGTCAGGGTAGGAGGGAAGTGCCTGAGAAGTATGTGTTGGAAACCTTTGATGAAGAAGGGAGAGATTTGTGTGCAGGCCAAGAAAACATGGGCCGGACTCTGAAATTCCTTTACATCGTGGAGTGTGAAGAGGAAAAAAGCAGTACCAAAAAGTTTGAATTTCTGCACATTAAAAGTATTTTTTCTTGTTTTGTTGTTTTTATATTTGGGGGCTGGGGGGTGTTGTTTGGTTTTTTAATTGTTTTTTAAAAGCTGCCATACCACAATGCTGTGATCCTGGGCACCCCTGTGGTGGGGCAAAAAAAAAAACCCAGAACACAACAAAAAGTTCCAGGGTGTGTCTGGTGCTATTACACGATGTTCACTTCAGTATTGACAAAGCAGGTCTTTTTGTTATTTAAGACTTTGTGAAAGAATTGTCCTGAGGTTCATTTTCTTAAGGCAGGATCTGTTTCAAGGATGACATAACAGTCCCCCAAAAATCAGTTGTGCAGAGGTTATTCTGCAGCCTCCTTCCTGTTTAAATGCCTGGCTGATTGGAGATTGATGCATGCACACTGGTTCCTGCAGGTTGCTTTTGTGTTTGGGGTTTTGTTTGGGGTTTTTTGTTCTTTTCCAGTGCTGTTGCTGGGAAATAAGGGTACTGCAAAGACAGGAAAATTGTAATTTCCAGTAGAAGTCTGAAAGGTGGTGATACTCTATTGTAAAAAAAAAAACCAAACAAAAAAACCCACCAAAACTTTGAAGATGTATTCTTGCTTAATTCTGACAATATTCTACATGGAACTTGAACAAAGATGTAAACTTGAATGTAAATATTCTGTTTAGTGTTGAAATTACGCAATGGCATGATTATTTGTTAAAACTAATTATTTCATTGTAAATGAACATGAAAATCATTCTTGGAAAATAAATATCTTTATATAATTCACTGTCTTAATATATGTGCATTAGGTAAATGTGTAGGCTGGATGTAGTAAAGATGTTCCACCTCCCTTCTCCTCAGAGGAGTATTTTTTGTGTAACATGTTACAGCCTCATCTGTATCTTGGGCTGCATGCAAAGCCCTGTGGGCAGCAGGGGAGGGGAGATTTTGCCTTCTGCCCCACTCTGCTGAGACCTCACCTGCAGAGCTGCCTCCAGCACAGGAAGGATGTGAAGCTGTTGTAGTGAGTCAGAGGAGGCACCAAGATGATCAGAGGGATGGAGCAGTTCTGCTGGGAGAATTGGGATTGTTCAGCCTGGAGAAGAAAAGCTTTGGGGTAACATGGTGGCCTTCCAGTGCCCAAAGAGAGCCTACAAGAAAGGTGGAGAAAAACTATTTACAAGGGCCTTGTGAATGACAGGACAAGGGTGACAGGACAAGGGTGAATGGCTTCCAACTGAACAAGAGTAGGTTTGGATTGGATATTAGGAAGAAAATCCTTCCTGTGAGAGTACTGAGGTCATAGCAGAGGTTGCCCAGGAAGTTGTGGCTGCCCCATCCCTGGAAGTGTTTAAGGTGACCAGAGCAACCTGGTCTACTGGAATGTGTCCACTCCCAACATGTGCCCAACAACCCCTGAGCACCCTCCTCAACAGCTCCCCTCTCCTCCCAACAGATGAACTTTTAAAGCTGTTCCAACCCAAATCATTCTATGATCCTGTAATTCTGATATTTTGGGAATTAATGATCCTTTATATTTGAAGTCTTTGAATTTGGCCTTTACCAGAACACATCACTAACACATTTAATCATCTTGCTAAATTCTGTAGCTGTTGCAACCAAAGCTGCCATGAAGTAATTTGCCTGTAAAAAGTTGCAGCTCTTGATTATTTTGCAAGGCAAATCTTGTTTCCCTTTGAAGTTAATGGCAGAATGTGAATAACTTCAAAAAGCCTTGGATCTGGCACAAAAAGCTGTTTCCAGCATAAGTATTCAGCATGAAATATCTGAAGTAGCACACTAAAGTAGCTGGGTTTGATTATTTTTCCTTTTGAGGGGTGGTAATTGCTTCTATGGAAGTATTAATGCTGTCTTTTCATTTCTAGCTGTTTAAATGTCACAGCTTCCTCTAGTATGTTTCTTTAGACATAGAAGAGCTTTCTTATCTAGAAATTTTAATTCTTCTCCAATTATTATTCCAGAAGTGACAGACATGGATTTTAACTGTTACTTAAACTGGGATTTAACTTCTCTTAATTGGTCCAGCTGAATAACTACAACCTATGGAAAGGTGTACGCTTGAGTTTCATTGATTGTCATTTTTTTTGTCTCCTGTATAAAAAAAGGCCATAAGTGTGCCGCATCTGGAGAACAAGGAAGAGCCTCTGCAGATGGTGCTGGTGCTGCTTGGTGGTTTTTTTCACATCTTGCTCTAACCACCTCTATTTTAGGAACTGTGTAGTTCTCGCTAAGCTCGGAAGTGGGCAAGAATAAACTTGAAGGGAATTGTTGGCTTCATGTTGCAGTCCAGTGGGTTCTGTGCTTTAGGAATTAATCTTCTGGAATAACCATTTTCTCAACTAAAAGCTTGTTTTCACAGCTGGTCAGAAAGTCCTCAGTTTGTTGGGGTTTTCTTTATGTTAACCTCTGTTTGCGAATTCTGATGCACACATGTGAAAGGTGCAAAGTGAGAGCACATCTCCCCTAGTGAATGGTGTGGAGTTGATTGTCTCCCTCTTCCCTAAGTGGAATCAAATTTTTTTCCTTGGTGTTCAGTTTGAATCAAAATTTCCTTTAAAATGAATCCTGAGGATCTGGTTCACTTTTGTCAGACTAGAAGGCAGCCCTGCACCTAAAGACTCCTGCGAGGCAGATACATGAAAAGAGGAGCAGGACAGATGCAGGGAATTACAAACAGTTGCGGAGACAGCAATGGCTGTGAGGTTTTTGGAGAGTTCTCAGTTCCGTTTCGGTATTCTTATAAGGATGGATGGAAGTTTTGATGAGTGATATGATGATATGAGTAACTTTTTTTTTTT
>VYXF01006701.1:26111-40285 GCA_013397295.1 Polioptila caerulea | reverse complement strand
CCGGCCATGGCGGCTCGGGCGGCGGAGAGCGAAGGGCGATCGACCCCTTCCGAAACTCACGGCAGGAGCCGCTCCCAGCGCCACTCCGGGCTGCAGCACGAACCTCGGAGCAGCAGGTGGAACAGCAGAGGCGAGCACACCCAGAGTAGCAAACAAAGTGTAGCGAAAACCCCGAAACAGTGCCAGGAGCAGCGGGAGTCCGGGCAGACGCTGGGTGTTGAGTTAAAGCGTAGCAAAAACCTTGAATCAGCGGCAGGAAACAGCGCGGCTGGGCAATGGCAGCCAGGCTCCCACAAGCAGCCGGGACGTGCTCCCTCTGGAGAGGCAGAGCGGGTCGGGTCCGGGCTTCCCTCCAGACATCCAGGCCGATGGAGAGGGTCTCTCCCAGCAAGGTCGGGTGTTGGAAAAGTCTCAGTTCAGTGGCTGCCCTTGCGAGCAGAGGCTCACCCTTGGTGAGGAGAAGCAGTGAAGGGCAGAACTCCGCAGTAGCAGCGAATCGTCCTGGCGGCAGCAGTCCGGCACCAAGACCATGGAACTGTCTCCACTGTGATCCCAAGAGCGAGAGAGCGCTGAGCTCAGCCCCCGACTCCTAGCCAAGTCTCACGGTATCTCTGCACTTCCCAAGAGAAAATCCCTCCAGCTACCAAGCTCACTCCCCAGTTAAGAGACTACGGCCGACTACCTCCTCCTCCCCTTCCGGGCCACATCTTTTCTCTAAGTGCCCTCATTCCCACCTCTTAGGCAACAAATGGGAGACAAATTCCCAGAAGGAAAGAAAAAAAAAAAAAAAGGGAGAAACCTAACCTCCAGTATATGGACATTGCTTTTTACAGTCATCCGTCCTACAAATAAGCTGACATTATTTTAATAACGTAACTAGAGTGACATCAAATTCAATGAACTTGTTGTTCACTTTCTTTGGAAGAAAGGTTGATTATGCTTTGTCTGAACTCATCATAGAGTTTAGACTTTAAAAAATCCAAGCTGGCTCCTCTGAAATAAAAGGGTTTTGTACCACAGCAATTAAATCAGCGTCCAAACTAAGTGGGAATGTGAAAATAACCTGGACAGAAATTTGCTCAGATCCCAGCGCAAGCAATAATTCAAATTTAATCTGATTGATTTTACCTGATATTCTGCAGTAAAACAACTACATTGTCATTTAATGTAATGAACCACGAAGTCCTTAGTTTCTGCAATCAGAAAGGTGTATGGGACAAGCAGCCGATCTCCCAAGCACCCTGGCTGTACTTTAGAGACAAATTTGACAGGAAATTATGTGAGACTTCTCAAAGCAGTTGCCCAAACCATTAGGAAGTCTGACATTAGAGGCTGGGAGTGATTAATGACTTTGGTGGGTTAAGCATAGATTTGTTTGATAACAAACAGCTGCTCTGGGGAAGATACCAACAGTGTTTCAATAATTTCTTTCCAGCTAATTCTATTACAAAGTTCCTCAGCCAACTGGTTTCAAATACCTTCTGCAAAGTGAATAAGTGTGCTGGATCCTGTAAGTGTGATCTGTTTGCTTCTTTTGAAGCCCTCAGTGAGTTTTTTGGACAGAATTTAAGAGCACAGTTCAAGCCCAGTCAGTGAAACATCAATGTAAAAGCTATAGCAGAATGTAGACCTTCTAAGGAAATAGGAGATGCCTTTCTGTGGTGGTAGAACACAAGAATGTTAAGGTTTAGGTTAAAAGGATATTGCAACTGGGCAAATACAAAAGAAAGTGCATGGATTTAGTGCCTTGTTTGGTTAGAAGTTTGTTCAAGATGAACAGTGTCACATCTTCTCTAAGAGCTTTAAGGAAATCAGAATAAATATTTTGTGAGAAAGTTAAAAGATGGTGCTTAAAAAGGAAACGAGTTTGGGTGCTGTTCTTCCTTTATGGAGTACTTGTCCATGGAATAACACAGGAAGCAGTTTTTTCCACTGTCTGCCCAGGTTTCCTCTGGGATAGCGTTATCAGTGGGATGGGGCACTGAGTGAGTGGCTCTGTGGTACTCAGCTCCTGACTGGGGTTAAACCACACCACTGTCTTAGGATGCTACTGGAGAAGGAAAAAAAAATATAGACTCCAATGACAACCACAGATACTTTTGTCTGGCTAGACACATTTAATTCATATTATTTACTTGTATGGTATAGTAGTGGTAATAATTTCCATCATGTTTCCTAAATACAAATGCAATTGCAGAAACAGAAAATTGACTTGGCAGCCAATGAAATGCAGTTATCGCACGGGAAATATCTAAGACTAAAGTAATTTTCAGATTATGAGAATAGGTGGAAGTGAAGCAACAAGGAAAATATGATGTATGGAGATGACAAGAAATCAAATTAAATACAAATTTAACTTCTATGCATTTTACCAGCTATGCTTATTTTTCCTGTAAGAAAATCTCATATTATATTAGCCCTGACACTACCTTAATGACAGGGAATTCAAATATTTTTTTACTTTGTTCTCTTCTCTGGCATCATGTCTAAAAAAATTCTTCAGTTGCTAAAATGAGTGGACTAAAGGCACCTGAAGCCTCAGAAGAGTCAGAATTAGTGAAAAAAATGCAGTCATGCGTAGAATAGAAGTATGTATGGCTGGAATGAAGAGGGGAAACACCCACATACTGATACAACTTCTGAGTAGTGACATCTGAGCTGTAAATCTTCAAACATCTAGAAGACTGGAAAATTATGATTTGTGGGATTAAGGAAACTTCTGAAAATTAACTCTTAGTCTTAGATGGATGAGGAAGTAAAATATTCACAAAATCTATTTTCTTCCTTAGCTTTCCAATTTATCAAGGCAGGGGATTCTGCCCCTCTGCTCCCCTCTGGTGAGACCTCTCTTGCAGTGCTGCATCCAGCCCAGGGGTCCCAACACAGGAAGGACATAGAGCTGCTGGCCCAAGTGCAGAGGAGGGACACCAAGGTGATCAGAGGGATGGAACAGCTTTGCTGTGAGAATTGGGATTGCTCAGTCTGGAGAACAGGCAGCTTTGGGATGACCTAATTGTGGCCTTCGGGTGCCTGAAGAGAGCCTACAAGATGGAGAAGAACTATTCACAAGGGTCTAGAGTGGAAAGACAAGGGGGAATGGATTCAAACTGACAGATAGTAAGTTTAGATTGGGTACTGGGAAGAAATTCTTCCCTGTGAGGGTGGTGAGGCCCTGGCACAGGGTGCCCAGAGAAGCTGTGGCTGCCCCAGGATCCCTGGAAGTGTCCAAAGCCAGGCTGGACAGGGCTCTCAGCAACCTGGTCTGGTGGAAGGTGTCCCTGCCCATGGCAGGGAGAGTGGAACTGAATGACATTAAAGGCCTCTTCCAGCCCAAGCCATACTGTGATTTTATAAAATATATTTGTGCTATTTCTGGATATACATAATCATGAACATAAATGAGCAGTGCAAACATATTTGTGTTGTGGGAATTCCTACCTGAAGATGCAAACGTACATCTGATTTCATGAGGTTTAAACTGTTGAAAATTCTAGTTAATGATTGGAGGTGACCCAGCAAAAAATTGAGAGGCACAACTGAATGATTTGCAGGGAAACAAGGACAAAATCTGCTGCTCCTAAAATCCAGGTTACAGAATTATAAACATTGGTAATCAAACTCTGGTCTGACACAGAGGTAACACAGAAGCCAATAAAATGGCGAGTTGCTGATATCATGGTAATTCAGTTATTTTTGAAATATTTAAACTTATGCTTGGGTTAATTCCTATCCTATAAGAAAATGGAGTTAAGGGAATTGGTTAGGACACTGCTGTACAGTGCTCAAGTGCTCCTAAGATTAACAATCAGGGGAAAGAAAATCTTAACAGACACACTAAAAATCAACTTAAACTCTAAAAGCTCCCCATTTTTTTTCCACATAGTAACAAATGTTTCAGTTCCCTGTGAGATAAGGTAGAAGTTGGTCTAAAATCCTTTCTTTATTAGAAAGGATAATGGGTAGTTAGCTCAGAAATGTCTTGCTGAATTTCTCTAGGTTTTATGTGATCTTCCTATGGTTTTATAACAGTATTTTAGAGCTACTGAATCTTTTGAGTTGTGAGTATTTAACCCCTCTAGAAATCTGAAACCTGAGGGCATTTCATGTTGAATAATCACAAAATGAATTACTGAAATTAGGCATGAGGATATTTTGAACTCATCACCCTCTTGGATTTACACCGGCACTCAAGGTTGGTACTGTGTATGTCAACTTACCTGATGTTAAGGTAAGTGGTAGATGGATGCATGCAAAGTCACACCCTGCCAGTTCTTGCATTCTTGCCCTGGCCTTCTGGATCAAAAAAAAATTGGAGACACTGTTTGGACATACAATGACTGAAAACCCAAGGGAATCTGCTCCAGTCTGTGTCATGCAGGAAAAAACCCAGTTTTTTAATTAATCTAGATGGTACCCAAGGCAGAACAGCAAAGGCCATAGCTGAATCCTAGGGCTGAAATTTTGCCTGGCTGTAGCCCTTATCCATGCTCCAAACCTAGCAATCATGAAGCCTCTGACCCCAATGACAGAACATCCTTTGTTACATCAGTTCTCTGCTGATGAAAAGCATCACTTGCAGATTTACCCAGCTGTCCTTCCACATTCTTTTCCTCTTCAACCTCCATTAATGAACTTATCCTTGTAAAACTGCCAACAAAGCTCCCAAATTTCCATCTCAAGAGTTACCTGCTTATTCATTTACAGTTTGGAAAATCTGTGGAAGGAAAAGAAATGCAAGATGTTTGCAAGATGTTTGATGTTTGTAATTACTGTAACTGCAAAATAAAGCACATTATTTGTTTCAGTAATAGGTCTCGACAGAGTGTTTGCCTGTCCTCCTGGTCTCAGCTGTAGGAAGTATTTTGACAGCTCAGTCCGCAGTGTGGAACTACATGTGGGCAGGGTTGTGTTTTCTTTTTGATGCTGAAGAGAGACTTTCAAGTTTGCCACAAATCCTGGGCATGTGAGCACATTTTCCTACTAAAATACCTCCTAACACTCTCCCTCGCTTCCAAGGGAGGGAAGATCATATCCACACTGGTGCTTGGTATCACCCTCTAGAAATGCTTCCTCTGCTCCTGGTGGGACACCACCATGTCAGTTACTGTTTCCTGTCACAAAGCTGTGACAGCTGGGACAATAAAATTCGACTCAGAGCCTTAAACTAGTGAGCCTCCCTCACCCCCTTCCATTGCTCAGGCACCTTTGGATGTAGACATTGAGCTTGCCTTAGGCGTTTCCAGGGGTACATTCCACCCGTTTCTGGCACTAGCTGCTATAAATCATGACCTCTGGAAATGGGAAGAGCACCCTAGCAGCCCATCATGTTGGATTAAAACCTCCCTGACTGACTTTACCCCTCTTGTTTGGGAAGAGAAGGTAGATGATGATGTAGGCTGACATCCCATGCAAGCACCACCCAACCATCACTGCAGGACATGTGAGACCTCCTGTTTACGTTCAAGACCTAGAAGCCCAATCTAAACCCAGTTCAAACCTTGAAGAAGTTGAAGGCAAGAATCTGGAGAATCCAGGGTCAGCTTAGAGAAATCCACCCTCCATCTTGCAAATCATGGGCTCTCTGTTCACTTGGAGTGTCAGGCTCCTTCCCTTTCATACTCTGCAAAGTCCAGGCAGCTTCAGTTTGAGGATTCACAGATAATGTTTTCATTTCCATTTCCCTCTCTGAAGACAGCTCTAGAAAGAGATATCCATGTCTTTCTTTTTCTCTCAATTTGTGATTAGAGTGACTGAAATAATAGCTTTTACCACAATTACATCTTCCTCATGTCCTGACATGAAGGAGCTTCGTAGTTTCATGTAGTTTGGTTAAATGGCCTATGTTTCAAAGCTATTTCAAAGCACTGCATGGCACTTCACTATGCCTTTTTCCCCAACATTTTTTCAGGAATATCATGTCTGTTTGAATCTTCAAGTCAGCAAAAGTCATCATACTATGCAAGTAAGGACTTTTATTTTAATAATTTATTTTTGAATGGCACTCAATGATGTGTTATCTCAATTCAGACTGTATATTTTACACAGCAACCTATACTTTGACCCTTCCAGTTCAGCAGAAATCATGTTAATGATGGTAGAATTACATCTGCAACCAGGGACTGCTACCAGGATTATTTGCACATCAAGTATTTTGTTCTTTGCTCAATTTCTGATACACTGGCAATTTTCTGTTACCCTTTCAAAAAATTATTCTTTGCACAACAATGTTAAAATATAATAAACGTATGATATTTCCCAGAAAGTAAATAGGCAGTTTGAAAACTATGTTGAGTCTCCAAATAAAAGGGCTTTGTTGATATTTATCTTCCCAAGCAGTTTATGTTATCTATTAAGACTCTCTCCCACAAGCTGGCTTAATTAATGACTTGTGAAACTTCCCTTCTAACATGACAGGCATCACAGTGTGACATTTTGTAAGACAAAGCCATCCATCTCCTGGGTCTTTTCTCAAGAGAGAAAACTCTCTTATTTCCCTGTCTTTCAAATTTATAGGACTAATCTCAAAACAGAGTGAAAGCACAGCCCCTCAAATCTTTTCAAAGGGATTCACACAGTAAGTAACTTGAGAAAAATAAGAATGATGAAGCTCTAGAACTAAAGATGTCTGTGTGTCTAGAGTCCATGGTGGGATCATATTTTTTGACAACTGTGAAAGAGCTGTTGTGGTCTGGGATTCAAAGTATGGCTGAAGCTCAGTGCAGGAATGTGCAGGTTGGTCCCTGGTCCTGCATTTCTTGAGTTTTTAGTCTTGGTGTTGATGTCATCTTTGCGCAATAACTGCAAATCCCTGTGGGAGGCTGCTTTCCCTTGGAAGCCACACTCAGTCCCAGGATATTTCCCTCTTCCTTTACTAGCAATTCGTATTGTCACCCAGCATGAAAAATAATACTCCAGCTGTTTTCAATTTCATCTCTGTCCTTTGGTGGACAATTTCTGTGCCAAGCCTTGCTTTTATCTTAATTATATTTGTGAAGAGACAGAATAAATTTTCACTGGTAAATGGTTTGCCCATTAACCAGACTTTAAATTTTCTGCCTGGGTCCCAGTGAAGTGATGCTGCTTGAATTTGGAGGCCATAAAAAGAATTCATTATAATCTTGAAGCACTTCACTAATATTAGCTGTTGGTGCACCCAAGAGTTTGAATCACAACTGCATTTCTCTGGAATGGGTGTCCCACACCACTGCACTAGGCTTGAAGAAGTCTCTGTTACAAATCTACCTCAGTCATCAGTCAAGTATTTTCAAGTCTCTGTCTCTGTTTTCTCTGTTAAATGGAGATAAGGGTAAAACAACTTTTATCCAAAAAAAAAATAAAATTTTAATCACTTCTGAGGCCTACTTAAAAATGCAAAGAGGTCCTGGTTCTGGTTCCATTATACCAATGTTACTGGATGCATATTGCTGCTGCACACAACTATATGTCCATCAATATATTTGAAAAGACTGTTATGAGGCCAGTATGTAAATTTTGCCTTCAATGTATGAGTTAATGGAAAATCTGGCTAATGAAAACCTGACAAACAATCTGAGCTCTGCACAGAACTCAGTGCTCTGCACTGGTTCTGTGCCTGAAGTCTCTATCTGACCAGGCTTTTTCATTTCCCATCACTGAAGCCATGTTTTTTGCTCAATTTTTAGTCAGATTTCCATTTTCGCTGTGGATGTTGGATCTGGTTTTGCCCATGATCCTGCACCCTTCAGAGCAGTAGCTTATGCTCAGGATCTGAGTGTTTGCCAGAGGAGACCACTGACAGCCAAAGTGTTTGTGAGGCTCTTTTTAGACACTTGTCTGTCCAGGCTTTGAGGGTTTCAGCCGCCCTTGGTGAAAGTTGTCTTCAAACACACTTCTGCATCCTCTTTTTTTGCTTCATCCTTTTCTCTATCACCTTTTCCAGGGTAGACAGCTGAACAATTCATATCATCTAGATCTGCTGTTAATTCTCAGCAGCAGAGAGGTCTCCTGATGCCTCACACAAATTCAAGTTTCTCTCTAGTCAGAACTAAAGATCATTTGGGATAAGAAGATACAGCAAGAACATTATCAAGCTTTTTCCTCTCTTCTGCATTTCTTCTATTTACTTCACCCTAGTAGTAGAAGTAATCCCTTGGTCTAGAGGGATTACTTATTGTGAGACCAAATTTATTATGTCCCCCTCTTTATCGGACACAACCTTCTCATGAACAGGATTCTTAACCAACACTAAATTATGAATGATGGCTTCCTGACAGCAACTGCTCTAATTGAAACTTCAGCAAATGTCAGCCATGAGGTCAGAATCTGTTTGAGTCCCCAAGGAAAAGGAACTGCACTTACAAGGGAAGAGCCTGTTTGCTTCAGAGATATGCTTGTAGTGTCTGTGCATGTGGGTATGCATGTTCTATTGTGCCTTTTATATGCATTTTATTTCCTTCATAAATTGTGCATTATACAATAGGACCTTCCAGCCACAATATCTTTGGCATGTCAGTTCTAATACATAAAGTCATAGAATAGTTTGGGTTCAAAGAGCCTAAAAGATCATCCAGTTCCAACCCCCTGCTCTGGGCAGGGACATCTTCTGCCAGACCAGGTTGCTGAGAGCCCCATCCAACCTGGCCTGGAACTGCCAGGGATGGGGCAGCCACAGCTTCTCTGGGCAGCCTGTGCCAGGGCCTCAGCACCCTCCTAGTGAAGAATTTCTTCTGTAAATCTAACCTAATTTACCCCCTTTTTCAGTCTGAACCCATTCTCCCTTTTCCCACCACTACAGTACCTGATGAAGAGTCCTTCAGCTTCCTTTTAGGCCTTTTCAGATACAGGAAGGCTGCCATGAGGTCTTCATGCAATCTTCTCTTCTCTAGTCAGAACAGAACTTAATTGATACTAATCCTGCAAGTCCTTTACCCTTTTGAGTAGCTGTTTTTGTGAGTAAACCCATTAACTTCAGCACAGCTTGCTCCTGTTAACAGTGAGGACAAATTCATAGAGATGCACAGGTAGGAATTTCACACAGAATTTCACTGTACTTACTTATCTTCACCTTACTGGTGCTCCTGCCCCATCCATGTCTTACATGGGTATTTTTACATGCATTAAAACATGTTAGAGGCATCTTGAAGCCAGTGCTGTAGAACAGAAGTCTGGGTTTTATGGCTTCCCTAGAGATGCAGCAGCGATGGTAAAGTCGTAAAAAATTGCCTGTGTTCCTCCATTTTATGAGAAAACCTTCTTTCCATGCAAAACTGAAAAGCAAAGTTCCTGTGGCTAATGCCTTTGTACATTGCTTGTCACTTACTCCTGCATGTTTTCACTCATTCTTGTTCCACCTTTTTACCAGCCAACATCACTGTTTGCATAAAAAGATGTTTTAAAAGTCCTTTCAACATTGCTTATAAAAGAGATTCTCTGTTTTAGAGAATAAGCTCTGTCTTTCATCAGTAAACCATTTTCCTCCATTTTATGCTTGATTCTTGTGCATTCTAACTCCTCTCTGCAGCTGGAAGGATGACTGTAGATGTCACAGTAATGATACTATTACAGCATGACAACTGAGGGGAAAAACGTGGCAAAACTGGTAATATTTTTTCACAGGATAACTGGTACAAGTCAGGTAAAAACTGATTAGCTTTTGGACACCATGAATTTGCAGGAATTAATTTGATATTTAATTAAAATTATTAATAAAATTTAATTTTTAAAATTTAATTTAAATTTAATTAAAATTATTAATATTAATCTTCCCTTTTATAGGATTATATAAAACTCTCTGTCAAATTAGGGGCTTAAAATGCTTTTTTATTGAGAATATACATTTGTGGATGGTTTCAACAGAGCTGCAGAGTAAATTCTGATAGGGAGAGGCATAATGGGAATTTGCCAACAGGGCAACTGTGCATCCATTCATACAGTTTACAGTGTTCATGCTGTTCTTATGGAGGGAGATTCAGATGCCAGTTTTTTGATCTGGGTGAACAGAAGGAATTCAGAGAAATCAGCCTGTTCACAGGTGACACCACACAAAAGCTGGCCTACAATAATAAGTCAGACAGGTGATGATTTCTGAATATTTTGACATTGGGTCAAAAAAAAAAAGTACCAAAGGAGCACCGGCTATTTATGGCAGTGGGGAATAAGGGCTGAGGTTCCACACAGAATGCTTACTTTTCTTTCAGCTTCATTTTCCCTTGGAAAATAAAATCCAATTTTCATATAGACTCTACTAATGTAGCATGAAATTCTTGCAGAACAGAGGGCACAGTGTAGAGCAAGAAATTTCATAGCCAGGTGGTAACTGAGTGCACTAGGAAGATAATGGATTTGCCAGGTATATGGCATGGTAACATTTTCATCAACTAAAAGGATGCCATACCCTGAAAACTAATTCCAGTGCAACTCCTCTGCTAAATTCTGCAGAACAGAGAGTGTGTGGGATGCTGAACTGGAGGGAAATTCCCTGTTATTTTGGAAGTGAGAGAGCTGAAAGAGTGCAAAGACGAGGTGCAAGGAGATGCCTGTAGGAGTATATGATACTTCAAATGAAAGCAGGCAAAAGCTGGATGTTTTGAAGGATGTAGTTCTAATCTTCAAGAGTGTTTTGGGCTGGGAGCAAGGGAAAGAAGAAAACCTGGGTTCTGTTGCTGGGGAAAGGTGTTGGCTGAGTGTCAGCTGCACCCACAGGGGCAGCGGAGGAATGCAACAGGGAATGTAGGGGATCCTTCTGGTGCATTTTGGAGGGAAACCAGGAAAATCACAGCACGGCATTCCCCTTCTGATCTGGGAATCGTCACGCTGTTTCGCCTGAGACTCTAAATGGCATTTTATTCCATGCTGTCACTCATTCTTTTCTCTGTACTGCTTTTTAAAGGCATCTCTCAGGAACAATTTTTTTTTTTTTTTTCTGTAATTGACAGACCCTGCCCAGTATACCTGGCCCTTCTGGCTGTGATCTTACTTGGTACCAAATAATGGAGGTAATGTTAAACTCACCATCAATTCTGACTAAAATGGAGTTCAACAGAGTAAAATCATGCCTGAATATAATTTTTCTGCTTCAATTTAAAGATATGGATTGTTGATCACAACATCTCTACATCTTCTCAACAGTTTCAAAGTATCACTGAAGTATTCTGGCTATTTTCTTATAAGCAAAATTAATTTTTGGCAGTTTATTCTTACGTCCTGTTTATTCTCCACCTGCAGCTGTTATTCCCAGCAGAAAGGAGTGGTGTCCTGCTCTTCAGGGCTCACTGACAGAAGATAAGGACAGCGACTCATAACACTGCATAGAAACAGATTTGACTCCAGAGTAACAGACCTGGCTTTGAGCTTTTCCTGGTGTGTCTGTAATTCACACCTGTGCAAGAGCAGAGCAAGGCCACACATTTTCAGTTCCCCGTGGCAAGTCAGTGGCAACATAACCAGCTCTGCCTCATGTCTGTCTTGATCCATGTGGCTCCTTGAGGGCGGCAGGCAGGGTGCAGTGATGGAGTTACTGCTGTGGCGCCAGACAGACCATGGACTGCTATGAAATCAGTGAATAGCCTGCGGGCTTCATGCTGAAATAGATTTAGAAAACAGGGGAGCAAATGCTTAGGAATATCCCACAGGATCACTAACAAAAGATATCCCAAAATCTTGTGTATATTTGCATGTACTTTAACTTAATTCATTGCAAGCAGTTTGTATATTGAAAGAATAAGTCATTCTCACACTCTTGTTCTTTTCCACTTTCTTGTTCCCAAAGCAATACAGAACCTCTAGTTTGTCTCTCTTCTCAGCCTAAGGTAAGCAAAGAGTCAGGATCTAATTTGAGATACAGTTCTGTTCATCTTTTTACAATCACTTTACTTTTAATGGCTCTAGCTAACTATGTTTTGAATTACTCTCCAGAGACTAAATGGTTATGTTTGTTTTTAATAGATGTGACAAAACAGATTCTGGTTTATTCTGCTGTTGGTAAATAGTTTCCTCACCAAAACAAAAATATTTATCTGGCTCTAAATATTTTTTTTTCTGGAGTCTAACCAAAATGCCTTGCTCAGTTTCTTTTCCCATTTTTGTCTAGAGAAGACAGCTATAACACTCCAGACAGCTCTAGCATATCAAATATGAATGAAAATAATATTTCTTATGCAATTACATGTTTCTGGCTTTTTTATGTTCATTAGACATCATGAAGCAAATGTTCTGTTTATCAGTGTATATTTCTACACAGCAACACACTGTGAATGAGAATGTTATTCCTTCTCTCAAGCACTGAAGGTGCATTGAGATTTCCAGGTTTATTTTTTCACTGAGAACTAAGTATGTCAGGATGTCTAGCTGAAAATACTGTTGAAACCCCCAGTTAGTATTTATGGTTATTTTATTGCTGCCTTAGGTCCAGGAGATACTAAACTAACTCTATCAAACTTTCTTCTTGATTTCCTTCCTTCACCAAATTACCCCTTAATTCCTTTAATTTCTACTCGACCATGAAAGTTGCCCCAAAATAGCCAAGTCTCCATATGCTGAAAGTCTGGAAAGCAGCTGGCTATTAACTCATACAAAACTCTTCATAAGGTTATGTGGTAGCCTTCGGTGTTTCTCGGTGGGTCTGAGAGGCGTGTCTGGAGATGGTGAACACAAAGGGATGGTACCAGCCTGGGCTGAATCTTCCTTTAATGCCAGGGACTAGAGCTCTGAAACTAGGATCTGCCACTGAGATACTGAGAGGAGTTGAACTTGTCTCCCATGTTTCAGCCTACCTGATAATCACAGCTTTCTACTGCTGGAGTCACTCTGTTAGCATGAAATGATGACACTGGTGATTTAAGGAGGGCTGAGGGCTATGCATGTGGCACCCTCATCCTGGTGTGCAGATAAATTCCCAACTGGAAGCCTGAGCTGGGCAGTGCCATAGGTGTGCAAGCTTCATGCTGCTGTTCCTTGGTTTGTGGGTGGCTTCTCGACCAACTCTCCCTCACTCTGAGTGCTGCAGCAACAACCCCAGAGGGCTGGAACACCAATCAACCACCCACACTCAATTGGGGTATAACCCTCACTGTGTTCTCTTCAAAGATCCAACCACACTAGTTGGCACAAAAAAATCATAGAATATCCTGAACTGGAAGAAACCAAAAAGGATCATCAAAATCCAACTCTTGCTCCTGCACAGGGCAACCTCAAGAATCCACCGTGTGTCTAAGAGTTTTGTCTAAATGCTTCTTGAACTTTGTCGGGGTTGATACCATAAGAACTTCCCTGGGGAGCCTCTTACAGTGCCCACCACCATCTGGGTGAAGAACCTTTTCCTAATATCCAACCCAAACCTCTCCCGACAGAGTTTCCTGTCATTCTGTCAGGTCTTTTGAGGGGTCACCACAGAGATGAGATCAGTGTTTGTCTCTCTGCTTCCCCTCACAAGGAAGCTGCAGAACAGCTGCCAAGTGTCCCCTCAATTTCCTCCCGGCTGAAGAGAGCAAATGCCCTCAACCACTCCTCGTAAGAGCTGCTGCTTTGGAATCGAGGCTGCTGGCAGGGGCACGCTCTCGTTTTGGGTTTGCCGTGCCCCCGGTTTGCTACATTCTTCCAAAAGTATCTTAAACCACAGATTTTTCTGTGTACTTTTTGTAGGATGCTCTTTATGCGGAATGCACTTTGGGCGGACGCGGTGATCCCGGCTCCGGGGCTCTTGGCTTGAACCCGGGGCAGATACGGAACGTTCAGGGCGGCCCGCGGGGAGTCACAGAGGGGAGGGAGGACGGGACGGAGCAGGTCGTTGTCGCCGACGCCGTCGGACAGGGGTCGGTGCCCTCCGGGGCGCGTTGGAGACTGGTGCGGCCTCTGCCGGGGAAGAGAGCCAGGCGCCGGGAGGGAAGGAGCAAGGGAAGGAGGGTGGGTCGGTGGGCGCCGGCGGCGACACCCAGAGCGGGACCTCCCTCTCTCCNCGGAGCACGCCGCGGCCGGGTGGAAATTTACCGTGTCGGTCCTCAGCGAGGCTGCGAGCGAGGGGCTCGGCAGGAGGCGGAGGGAGGGCGGGGAGCGGCAGAGCATCATCTGGCGGGGAACGCGAGAGACCAAATGACTGTGAGGAAGGGCGGTAGCCGCCGCCGCCACCGAGCGAGGAACGAACCGCGGCGCAGCGGCAGCAGCAGCCCCGCTCCCCCCGGCGGCGATGGCGGCGGGCGGCG
>VYXF01006701.1:629-26071 GCA_013397295.1 Polioptila caerulea | reverse complement strand
CGCGGAGCCGAGCCGAGCTGAGCTGAGCCGGGTACCCGCCCGCGGGCGCCGCATGGCGCGGGCCTGATGTCGGAGCGCGGCCCGGTGCCGCGGCGGCGCTGCGGGAGCAGGAGGAGGATGGCGGGGCTGGCGTGGAAGTGGCCGCGTACCCGCCTGCCCGTGGGCGCCAGCGTCCTGGGCGTCTTCGTCCTCTGCTGGCTCTACGTGTTCCCCGTGTATCGGCTGCCCGACGAGAAGGAAATCGTGCAGGGGGTTTTGCTGCAGCAGGGCAAGGCGTGGAGGAAGAACCAGACTGCGGTCGCCCTGTTCAGGTACCGCCGTGCGCGGCCCAAGGGCAGCGGGGACGGCCAGGCGCGGACGGGAGCCGCACGAATCCGCGGCCCAGAGCCTAGCCGGGCGTCCTCCTTACCCCGCCGAGCCCTAAACTTTATTCTTTCTTCCCCGACCCTTTGTTTTTCACAGCGTGCGGCAGGCAGGCAGGGCCCCTTCTGCCCAGCAAAACTTTTTTTTGGGGTGGCTCCGTTCGCTGCGGGGAGGAGAAGGGGCTTGGCGCGGGAGATGGAGGCTTATCCTCGCAGGGATACCTTTGCAAGGGGGATGAGGTTTCCTGAGATTGCGGCGGTTGCCTGTACAATGGGATGCTTCTCGCTTCCCGGATATCGGTGGCTGCTAACAAAGCCCAGGGCTGCCAATCTGGCTTCCCTCGGTGCTGGGGACTGCCAGATTGCTGCCAGAAGAAAGCCCAGCTTGTGGAGCTGCCCGGGATACGCAAAGGGAGGTTTGTGTGGATGTGCATTCGTGTCAGAATGCCCGCTCTGAGCAGCACTTGAGAAGCTCCACGCTGCTCCTTGACTCTATGCGGTTTATTATAGAAGCCACGTGAAAAGGAACCTTTTTTCTTTTCGCTTTTGACGTGGTTGGGAAATGGCGATAATCCTCGGGGCCCATTTCACCTTGCCCAGCTGCACAGGAGATGAGGAACGTTGCAACTAAGCTACCACATCTGAGAGCGGTGGAAAACTGACCGGGTCCCTGCGGTGGGGAGGATTTTTTTTAATCACTCTGCTTTTAAAGCATGTGTAGTGGAGACTTGCAACCCCTCAAAAATATCTCATGTTTGGTGAAAATACAGGCAATTGGAAGAGAGGCAGATTTCCCTCCCTTTCCCCGAGGGAAGCTGGTTTGTTCTCCCTGTCCTCCAAGTAGCAAATTAAAGATCAGAGTGAGTGGTAATCAAATTGCCTCCAGAAAAACCCTCTTTAGTAAAATGGATCAGATCCAAAATTCAAGGGACTTATTTTTCCCTTTAAAAATACTTTTGTTTGTTTTTAAGTGGCGTACAGTTTTATATTAAGTTCTTCAGTATTTTCTGAATGCATTTGCCTTTGTCATGAACTGGAGCTGGTGTGGTTGCTGAATATCTTGTCTGCTGGGATAACAGAAACTTTACAGTTCTTGAAAGGCACATTTACCCGTTAGCCCCCAAAGCCTGCAGGAAAACTGAGCAATGATAGGTGATAAGCAGGTATCTGTTAATACTATCTCATTAAGCATGCCTGGAAGAAGTCCTCCCTTTAATACAGAACTAGCAATAAGGTACAGATGCAGGATCCCTCTCCTAAAGCACTTAACTAACACTAGAAGCTATGCTGATCTTCTTGAATATTAATTAATCTTGATCCTATGCACCAAAGATCCCCATTTTTGGGGGTAAATTAATCCATTTTTTAAAAAAAATTACCCCCTAGGTTATGTAGGAAAGAGTTTGGTCTGTTAGTTGTCATGTTAGTAAACCAAATGATTGTTTCAAGATTGGTAGTGCTGCTGCAGTTTCAGTTTACAAAACAGTTTTAGACCATTTCCACCACATGGTTTAGTAGCAAAAACTCAGTGTGGCTTATCAGCTGTTCCATTTGCCCATATGTTTTTCTGCTCTCTAAGCATAGTGATTATTTCAGAGATGCTATTGAAGAGACTATCATGCAATAAAAGGAGCTGTTGTTTCTTGTCTGAATCTCTTGATGAGTTGGTGCAGCACTAAACACAATGAAGTTTAAAGCAATATGCTTTAAAAAAGTAGTTTTTAAAGAAATTGTATGCTGGAAATATGTAGTATAGTAAACTGTATTATTCCAACAGTTGTGACGTGGAACTCTGTTTTTGCTGCTTAAAAGTGATAGAAGATTTTGAAGTTGAAGCCCGTGTCAGACAAGCTGCTCTGTATTTGAACAGAAACTCTTTGCTCTGGTCCTGCTGTCTCTAAGCAAGCCAGCTGTAAAAATTCCAAATTTAACATCCTGCTGGAAAATTCCAGAGAATGTCAGTCTCTGTTTGAATGGGAAAGGTGGTATAGAGCTTCACAGAAAACCTGCAGGTGGACTTTCAAGTAATATGGCTTTCCATAACAGTCTAAAATTAAGTGTGCTTTAATGTATTATTAATAAAATACTATTTAGGAACAGTGTTAATTGCTGTTCTTCCTAGCCCTCCTGCCCCTCTCATTAGCAAACAATTTTGGTTTCAGTCAATTTGAAGCTTAAATTGGAATTAATCTGGGCTAAAAACCCATATGCAAATATTCATGGTACTGCTTTTTGTCATACAGTGGCATTTGTGATATTATATAGCCAGGTTCTTGCTGCACAGGGTGAACATCTGGTAGGTGTGGAACTTTCTCCTCCTATAAACTCACCGGACTTCTATTTCTGAAGTAGATGTTGGGTAATTAACTTGATGAAATCACAACTTTTCAAACCTCAGAAAGACTGTTCCTCCTTTGCCTTTTGTACATGGATCAAGGACAACTTCACTAAGTGACTTAGCAAATTCAACAAAACCATCTGGGTAATTTGGGGCAGTTTGGGTTGAACCCTGGCAATCAAGTGCTGGTAGGTCCTCATTCTCCACTGCTGTTTCCTTCTCCTCTCTGTACTGCCAGAAACCTTATGGAAAGATCTGACCCCTGTAAATCCTTGCTTATGCAAGAACCCAGACTGGCCTGGTTCTTGTGGAATGATTCAATGGGAGTTTTGTGTTTGAATTAATTTCCAGAACTGTTTTTCAGATATAAATACCTGTATAATTAGCCATGGATGCCTTTAAATTTCAAGACACTAGAGGTTCGGGGTAGTCATGTTGTGAAAGCATCTCTTGTCTGACAAATGCTGAATGTTCCGTCAGACAGATGGTAAAACTGCTCAATTTTCAACTGCAAAGTGGTCAAAATAGGAGTAAGACCATCATTAGAGCCACTAACAGCTAATGTGTCTAATCTGCCTACAATATAATGGCTTGTCATCCTCTGAGGTGGTTAATATTATTGAGCCCTAATTGTTTTTACAGATTGCTTAGGGCTTTTTTAGAGCCTAGTGCTGCTGAGATTATTTAGGAAAAATGTTTTTACTTGTTGTCTGTTATTTGCTAAAGCAAATTACATACAGTAGTACTTTTAGGATGGTTTTATTTCAAATGCTGCAATTCATTAAAGGTAGAACTGGATCTTACCCGCCTTACAAGCTCCACACAACCACAAACCCCAAACACTGTGTGTTTATATGAAAATTCTTTCATTTGTTTTTAGAGGGTGGACCTCCTCTAGGGAGTGAATCTGCTTATGGGGGGGCAGTGGGTTTTAGACTGTCAGGAGTACCACTGAATGGGTTTGGATGATGGTTAGTGTCTTATAGGTTCTTCAGGAAGAGCTGGGACAGTCCCTGCAGGATGACAGAAAGGCTTCCTTTGAGATTTAGCTTGTCTTCTTGCTTCTGCTGCTTCGGTTTTGTGTGATGCTGAAAGGTCACCAGGCGTTGTTCTGGGGATGACTTGATTAAATTGGTGGCAGATATCCCCTGTCGACTCACTGTTCATGACCTGACTCCAGTCCAGAGTGTGTGCTTGACTTTGCTCTCCGGGGATGTCCCCTCTGACATGGCCAAACTGTGTATGCTTACCTTGACTGGTGGCTTCCCCACTCCTTTCCACCAGATTTGTCCTCTTGTCCATTTTCCATGGACAGAGCAGAGAAGCTACTGCCCTGAAATCACACAGCAGGGTCAGTGGCTAAATTGGACAGAATATCCAGACTCTAGTGTTTGCAGTGTGAATGTGAACAGACTGTGGAGCTGCTCCTTCTGTTGGCTTTGCGTGCCTTGCAGAAATCCTGCTCTGTTCCCAGTGTGCCAGAGGGGCTTTCCCCACTGTAACTTCCTCTTGTCAGCTGCTCTGCTGGCTGTTCCTGTCTGTACCTGGAGTGCAATCACATGAGGAGCATCCCCCTGTGCACATCATTGTTCATTCTGGACTGCATTAACACAGAATTAGAATTTCAGGTCACTTCCCCAGCTGGGTGTGACCGATGCTATTGCCAAGTCAGCAATGTTTTCCTTGGTTCAGATGGCTTTTTTTCCTCATCTTTTTTTTTTATGTCAGCAAATTACATAAGTGTTGGGATCTTCATTGGGTTATTTCAAGGCAAATCTGAGATTAAACTTTGTATTGCTCAGGTTGACTTTAGATAAGAGTTTGACCCTTCTTAAACAGCTTCATCAGACATAGAATTATTCCTGCTTTCACTGAAAGCATGTGAAGGATGGAGTTAGGAGTAGACCTTGGGGGAGCTGGATTCGGTTAGTTCTGCCTCTATGCCCTTAGAACCCCTGCCCTGAAACTAATGGATATGCCCACATGTTGAGCCAAATCCAGTTCATTTTTCTGTCCTAAGTAGGTGTTGCTAGTGCCTGGCTGTGTTTTCAGAACTTGATTTTGTTGTTGTTGTTGCTGTTGTGTTTGCTTCATTGGTGATAAATGGAGTATTTGTAATTTGTGGTTTCCAGCTGAGATGAGAAATTTTGGTGAAGAGGTACAATTTTGAAGAGCAGGTAAAGGTGAGAGGAAAGAAATGTTCTTATTGCATGTTATTATTTGGAGGTTGTGATGCAGAAAGCAAGCTGTAGAAAGGCTTGGCTTCATATCTTCAAGGTGGATATGTCAATGATATGAAAACAATGAGAAATAGTTATCTGAATTAGCTCACAGTGTCTTTGCAGATGAGAGCTGTGCTGGCAAGATAGGAATTGATTTAAATTCCTAAGTTCCAGCTCCTTTCCTTCTCCTACTTTCCTTTCTTGACCCTAAGAAGCATTTTCTTACAGACTTTGATTCTCAATCCTGATGAAACACTGCTGAGATCCCTAGTATCTTGCAAAATGTTGGATTGCTGCTTTCCTTTGGATTTGTAAAAACCCCAGTCTGCCAGTGTATATGGAAGGATGTAAGCTGCTCCCTGAGGCTCTTTTCCCATTAGCTGGGAGCAGCCAAAGGCCCACAGCCCAGGCACTGGGGAACAGGAGGAACAGAGACTTTGTTGGGATTTAGGTTACTCAGCTGGGGCCCCAAAAGTCTAGTATGTACATACCCAGACACTGCTGCATGTGTGTATTCTCCCGTTTATGTTTTCCCTTTCTTTGCTGTGTAGTGGATGGAATGGGTACTGACTCATCCATACTATGTAGCAATGAGTGATTTATTCCTCTAGTTGTGATTTTCATCTTCAGAGCAGCTAAGAATATTGCTCCCATTTGACCTGTGTTCAGTGACATGTATGAAAATTTCTATTTTTGAGGCTAGTTCCTAGTAGGTAAATGCATGAAAATGAATTGTCTTTCACCCTTTAGAATTTGTCTTTCCCCACTGTGGATGAACTTCACTGAAATGAGGAAGCTGTTTGGACCACAGTCTTCTGTTGTTCCAGTTTTCTGAGCACCAGAAAATACTTAATTTTTAAATCCCTGGATATACATTAATCTTTTTATGTGTGCTGCATGGGGTTCTCAGAATGCAAGGAAATTGCTCCTAATGCTAAATCATTTTAACATAGCTGCATATGGTTAAATATGGACTGAAGCACATTAATCCAAGCTAAGCGGTGTTTGTAAACCTTGGTGTAGATTCAGGTTTTGTCATGTCACAATTTTTACATACAGAAGACCTGAGATTCCTGTCCCAGGTCTTGGAATTTAACCTGATTCGATAAACAGCAGGTAGGGCAGGACAAGGCACTGATAAGTCCCTGGACCCTGGCAAAGCGTTTTTTTTCTGTAAAGTATTTGCTACAGAAGCTCTGAGCTTCATGGAGAAGCTGTGCCTGTTGCCTTGACCTTCGTGGTATTTGAAATTTTTAACAAGGTGAATCATATTGTGGAGAACTAAATCCCATCTTTCATCGGGATTCTGGAGGTCACCTTCCCACTGCTCCACTTGGGATAGGTGAAAGTTGTGAAATTAGATTGCTATAAAATATTTTATGGCTAGCAGAATGGTGTGGGGGTTTTGTTTTTATTGCATTAAATCAACAGAATTTTATTTTTATTTCTGTTCCATTTGCTAGAAAATACCTTCCTCAGTTTCTTGGTTTAGAGATGCTCTTTTCAAATGAAGATGTGGCTACAGTAAAGCTTTTAAAGCTGCTGGGATTTATGTCTTTCATGTTTAATGACAGCATCCTAAACATTTCCTTAACAACCATTGTGTTTATATTTCTTCCTTCATTTTTTTCCCCTCCATCTCTTCTTCAGCCTATTCCCATTCTTAAGCTGCTTGAGGACCTCCTCAGCTTTAAGGGGAGCCTCAAGACTATTGGAGTGGCTCCTTTTATAATTATCCAATTAACATTCACAGCACTGATACAAAGAACTTGTGTGAAATTATTTACTCCTTTTTCTCTTTCTCCAACTGAACTAACAATACCCTTCTCCAGAGTCTTGCAACTCCCACTGATGATCAGGGCTTCTGTTGTTTTGCATCCTTGATGTTCCAGTTGTTGGCTATTAGACTTTCCATGTAAATTGCAGACTTTGCCTTCATATATTACCAAGATAAAGGCATTACTTATCAGGTTGCCTCTGCTCTGAGGAAGCACCACCAGCTTTAATTTAAAAGTTGCTATAGAGCTATCCTATATTTTAAGGAGTGCTGGGAAAACAGATCATCAGCTATTGTCCTTGATTTCTTGTGGGAAAAACTTGCTCTGCATATTTCTGGAATGCCAGGAGTGGCCGTTGCTGTAATAGAGAGATAACAGTTTTGTATTTCCTGTCAGATGGAAGACAAACAAAACTTTTTTTTTTTTTTTCCCCAGTGAAAAGATTTTAATATTTTCCTATGTGGTCTATCTTGGCCAAATGTCAGTTCTGGGAATTCTATTTCATCTGCCTCCATGTTTGGAGGTTCCCTCATTTTACTGATGCTATTGGTCCTGCAGTGTGGTGGTACCCCAGGGTAGGGTGATGAGGGACCTACTGCTGTGGGTAATACCCAGAAATGCCAAAAGAGTTGAGGAAACAGTCCAAAAAGCTGGAAATGTGCCGAGAGCAGATGATACTGAGCCCAGAGCTCTCTGATGGATGCCTGCTTTTCTCAGTAAGTCAGTAGGATTTAGGCCTAATGGCAAATGGGATGAAAACTATCAGGTTACTCAGCTGAACTTCAGTGCTGCTACTTTTAACTGCCAGGGCACACTGGATTTTGGTTCCCCATGTACTTCTGTAAAACAAAGGAAGCAGTTATAAAGGGAATTAAGGAAACTATGTACATCACATAGTTATATTTTGTAACTGAACTTCAGGTCTAGGTCACCACTGGCGTCAGTTGGGAATTCTGTGAACAATTATCACTGTCCAGAAATTACATTTACAGTGCCATAAACTTGCAGAGAGATATTCTGTGCTCGGAAAGATTTTCCTTTCAAGAATGTGTGTAGTGAGATCCTGGCTGTGAAGATTTGGCATTTTGATTAATGGGGTGGGTTTTCCCGCTGTGAAGGAGTACTTGGGCAAATGACAGGCTGTGGGAATGTTCCCTGGAGGAGTGATCCAATACTTGTGCTGAAGGTTGGGTGGGTACTGGTTCTTCCTGCTCCTAGAACCTGGGTACGAGCTTTTTGCTTGTGAAGTGTGCAGTGCATTTGTTTCAGTTTTTTTTTTTCTTCTTTCCATGACTTCCATTGAAGCATTTATCTATTTCAAAGAGACTAGAAGAGCTTGTTATTCTTTATTATTATTTTATATGTAGCATTCACTAGGGATATGAACCTCCTCCTGGATAGTAAATCACAGTTACTTACAGTTGCTTATATTATAAAGAATGAATTGTCAGCTGCTGGTGAAATTCAGATTCTCTACTTCTGCTCCATCTTTGAGTTCTGTCACTAGACAAGAGTAGTGAGTGCTGCAGCAGACATTCCTAACTGGAATGTAGTCTTTAGATTATCCTTGCTCATTGTGGATGATTTACTGCCATCCACTCAGGCAATGTTACCTTCTTATTTGTCTGAGCGAGGTTCAGACTCTTTGCAGTCCCCTGTGTTGTGCCATTTAGTACTTATTGGCAATGTAAAATCATGAGAATAAATCCATATAGGGTGTGTCTGTAATATGGGATAGAAAGGAGATGCAATATTCATGAGGCAGGAGTAGAGGAATGCCATTAGATCAGATGAGAATGGGAATGATGAAGTGAACACTCTGTCTACAGCTTGCCTAGAGATTGATTTGAAAAGTAATTTTGAGATAAATACATGCTGTGTTTAATTTTTATTTGCTTTGAGACCTCCATGGTTTTTATGATATAATTAAGAAATGGGTTGAGAAACTTCAGTCTGTCTACATAAGTCCGTAAAGCAGATAGCTTACTTGTAAGTTCTCAGAAAGTTTATATATCTACCACTATTCCTCAGTTGGGTGAAGAGGAGTTTAAGATTTATCACTGTGGTGGTCTTAATTTGGGAGTATGAGGAGGACACCTTTTGCCAAGGATCAGGATTCCAGCTGTTTTCAGGCTCTGGATCTCTGAGGCTCAGCAGGCTGGGAGATGTCCACCTGCAAAATTCCACCTGGCTTGGTGATGCTTACTCCTCTCTCAGACCAAAGCAGGAAAGGATGCTGAGCTACCTATTTTGAGGCTAGGGGGACTTAATATGACTTGGAGAATGCCCACCCTTGTAATAGCTATGCCAGCTCTTGCAATCAAATGAATTTGGGACAGTCTTGCTTTTATGGGATAGAAATCAAATGGAATGTTTCAGCCCTCTACAGGGAAGGGAATTAAACTACAGGGAAGTGCTTGTAAATGCAAATGGTGGCTTGGCCCCCAAAAGGCAAGTAAAAATCCAGTGTGGTTTGTTGTAATTCAGATGCCTAATTTCTGTGCTTAATCGTCATTTTGGGGGCCTGATTAATGGTTTTTAAGTGCTAGGGATTGCTATAGTGAGAATTACATATTAGCCTATAATTAGATGCATTTTTTAATTAAGGAAACTGCAACAGTGAAGGGAATAGGAGAAACAAAACCAATCTAGGCATTCCTTCATCGGTCATAATATTGAATATTTTGTCTTGGCAGCCAGCAAGCATCTAGCACGAACACGCTTGCTGAGCCTTATGAACAAATGCTGAGCATCTCCAAGTTTATGTATGCCCAGCTGGATGAAGGAGCAAAAATGCACATGAGATACTTATTCTTTCTATCATGTTTAAGCCATTACCTTTAAGTGTATCCAGAAGGGAGTGCCAGAGTGTGCTGTTCAAGCTTTCTGAACCACGAATGGTAACAACAACAAAGTTAACCTAACAATACAGAAATTATGTGTTTTGATAGATCTGTTTAGATAACAGAACGACTGGAAAATACTTATTTAGTGTAGTTCAGTAAATGCTAATGGGTCCAGCTTCTGAGAACGTGTTTATTTTTGCCTCATGTCTTTGATGCTTCCTCTCATTTAAAAAAACAAAAGTTTTGTTCTTCACTTGTCTAACAGGCCATTACTACTGAAAGTCTTTTACTTAGAGGGTTGAGTTTTTGGTTTTCCCTACCTAATTCGTGGGAAAATGTTGAGGTGGTTTTACAAATTTAGTACAAATTCTATTTTCTTGTCTGCTGCAGAACAGCAGATCTGCATCACAGAGAAAAGCAAGGTTCCCTCTGCTGGTGTGGAGGGGAATGGGCTGCTGGGGTTCCGGAGAGGTTTGGGCTCTCTTCTCTGTGGCATAAGCAGGAGAGCATGTGCAGTGTGCTGTCACTTGAAATCAGGGGTCAACCTAGATGGAAATGATCTTGCTCAGCACTTTGGAGCTTAATCAGTTCTTTCCCAAATAACTTTCAGCTTAATCATTTGGTTTCAGGTAGTGTCTCATGCGGTTCTGCAGTCTATCTGGTGAGAATCTTACCCCTCTCCATGCAAGATCAATAACTTCTTTTACCTTAGAGAATTTAAAAAGAAACCCCAAAGTCCTGAGAAGTAAGTTTCCACTCATGAATTGCTGCCAATGGAATTTCTCAAAAACCTGGATAACTGCTAAGAACAGATTAGCTTTAAACAAGTTTAAGAAAGAAATAGGCAGGCATTGTCATTTCATCATCACCTTTTTGGGTCTAAAGTGAATGAGCTGAATGTATTGCAAAGGGAGATCTCCCAAAACACACTGAATGAGTGATTGAGCACATAAACATGATTTAAAAAGTATTTTTAAACCGACTTTCAGGCAATATTCCTGGCTTAAGATACCTTGTTGCAGGACTAAGTCAGTTGAATGATTTATTCAGTGAATTTTTACTTTTATCCTCATACTAAGTAGATACCTTGGATAAATTTCTTGAAGGATATTTGGGATTTTTTGCTTGCTCTTTTTAGCAGCAGCTTCTAAACATTGACACTATAAAAGACAATAAACCTTCAGAAAGTTAATTCACAGTGAAAAGCACTCTGATTCCTTTGGGCTTATGCTTTCCCTGAGCAAGCTGATATACCCCCTCTGAAAAGAGGAGCGAGGAGGCACCCTTGGGGTTTCTTCCCTCCTTTCCCTTGTCCTGCCCTCGCATCCATCCCTGCCTGGAGGTGGTGGCTGTGCCTGCTGTCCCTTGAGAATTTACAGGTGACATCATAGGTATGCCAGATCCAGAATAACTTGTGCCCTGGTGTTTTGGAAAATGATTGCCTTAATGCTTTGGTTCATTTCCAGAACTACTTCAGCTGTCACCAGCAACTCTTCCCTCTTCAGAGAGTAATATGTTCTATAAATAGTGGTGCAAATTAGGCTCTGGTTGTGTCCCAGATCCCTCAACTTCTTTCATCCCCGGTGACAGGACTGTGGAGTGAGAGGCAGAAGGTGCTGCCCCAGTGTCCAGCTTGGGCAGGGCAGAGAGCACAGCTCTGCCAGCATTTAGTCTTGTCCTGGTTGCTGGCTGCTCTCAGGAGCAGGGTGCCTTCCTTCATATATTCTTACACTTACTTAAAAGCTGAATTTTCTCTTGGGAATCCTCTTGTTGACTGAAAGGAAAGGATTGCGGAACAGAATGCTCCAGAAGGAAAGAAAATGCTCTTGGAGGGCAGGAGGGAAGGTGGTGAGATGGAGAAGCCTTGGGATCTTGGAAGGGAGGTGGAAGACTGTTAGGGCTTAACACAATAGAGACAAGGAGTTTGTAGCAGCAGGGGTGCTGAAGAAGAAGAAACACAAAAAGCAGAGAATAAAATAAACGTTTATGTGAAGCAGAATAGCAGGGAAAGACCATAGTTAGGAAATTTGAGAACAAATATGTGGCGGAATCAGAAAAGCAATCAATTCAGGGTAAAACATTCAGTGAAGTGGACAATTGAAGGACTGCTCAGTTGGTTAAGCAAGATAATCCAAGGAAGTAACAATTAATTAAAACAGCATGTGGTAAATTGTAATTTCAGTGAAGAAGCTCAAGTACCAGATGAAAGCAGATCACTTGATTAAATTGAGGGAACAGTTTCAGTGGCCAGAGGTATAAGAGAGGCTATGAAACCATAATAGGAGAGGGTGTTTTTCATGCTACAAGATAGGACAATCATTTTGCTCTAGAGATGACTCTTGAAGTGGTGAGATTTGGAAGTGGAGCAATGAAATATGTGGAGTACAGCCCACTCACTGCAGCTATCTCTGGTACCTGTCCTACTTAAGAGCTGTGGTAGGGAAATGTCCATATGGTTAGCAAAAAGACAGGAAAACAACATTTGTTGCTCTGTTTTTTACATTTTCTGGTTGCATTTTGCCAACTAGACAGTCCACAGGCTTGACATCTAGTGCACCTAATGTTTGCTGAGGGTTAGATTGCCCTTTGGGGCACCAGCAGCTCAGGCTGAGGGATGATGAATTAGAGCAGGCAATTCTTTGACTTCTCTTATCTCAGACTGACATTGGTTGGTTACTATGGTTTTGGGGTGAGACTTTAAAACAAAGCATGCTTCGTTCTGTCTGGATGCCATCCATAGCATTTCTGATAAGATGGCTTCCCACTGTATGTTTTAGTAGGATCATACACATCATTGGCATTAAATGGATGAACACAAAAGGTATTTAGAAAGATTTCCAAGCTTTGCTGTTCACTATTCTGGGGGATATTCAGCTACCTCAGAACTCCTTGGTCACATGCACTTGGCCAGTTTTGGTTCCAAGCTTTGGAGCAGCTCTGGGAAGGTGAGGGATTTGTCAGGACGGACATGGAGCTTCTACACTTCTGGTTCTCAAATGCTGGCATCTTCTCCAGAGTGATCTTGCTGTGCAGGAGTCAGAGTGCAAAGCAGTGAAATTCTGGGTCTTGGGTGTTGTCGTTCTCTTCTGCAGCATTTCCATCATGTAGCTTCTGCCCCAAATACGCCTACTTCCCAATTGTTGTAGGAATCCTGTGGGGGTCTGCAGGAGATTTCTGAGAGGTGTGCATCCTAAATCAACTGATAATGGACTCTTATTGCAGTGCATAAAAACACAAAAATGTCTTTATCAGGACTAATTACTGCATCAAGTCCTTTTAGTTTAGTTTCCTATCTCTGTCAAGGCCTGGCACCAAATGCTGCAGAGAAAATAATGAAATAAATGTAGTAGTAGTATGATCTCCTAAATCAATCAATGTCTTCATTTAGCCTTCACTAACTTAGTTTAACACCTCATTCCAAATTGCTGTTGTTACTCAAAACAACCTTTTATGTTCTTGGTGCTTACATGAACAATCAATTCCTTCTTAACCTTCATTATGCTTAATTAAGGAAGTGCAGGTGTTCTTGGAATGGTTGGTTCTTAAATATATTTGTCTTATTCTTAGATTGCTGCTTAATCACTTTAAAAAAAATAGTTGGCTCTTACACCCTTTTTGTACTAATTTGCTTTTTTATCTGGTTGATTTTTAGATTATGACATTGTACTAGAAAACAAAATGTCACCATACTGTTGAAAACTAAATAGCTCATCTTCAGCCCTGTATTAAACAGTTTATTTACTGTGGAAACTGAATTATTGCTCTCTAAAATTTAGTTGCTGCTTCTGAACTGATCCCTTTTTTTTCCCTTTTTTCTAAATATTTCACTGCTTAAGTTTCTTGAAATGAGTAGCATAGACCAACTGGCCATGATTTAGTAGAGCTCTGTAACTTGTCATGCATTCTTGAGCTGCAAAGTGAATTTTCAAGATGAATTTGGGCCCTAAAAAGGTGGCAGTTGGACTGCCCAGTTGGTGGATGCTCTCAAATCAGCTGTATCACGCCTGGGAGCTGAGGCTCGGTCAAAGAAAAAAGAATGTTGGGTTAACTTTTGTGTAGGACACATCTTGTAGGTATGAACATGGGAATCTTCTTAGGCAGGTCAAGAGACTGACATTTATTTTCCGGAGAGAGCACATTTTTTATTTGTACTCAGTAGTAGGAAGAAAAACCACAGATTCAGTCAGTTCATTGTGGAATAAGTCCAGTGGTGCCCCAAGGAGCTGGGGACAAAGGGGTCAGGAGAGAATGCACTGTTTCATGGGCCAGTGGTTTTATTGATTATATATCCGCAATCAGGGAGTAGATCCAGCTGTAAGCTGACCCATCAATATCTGTGCCAAAAATTATCCCTGACACACTCCAGAAATCTCCCAGGTTGCTTGTGTCACTCTGTGTTGCCCTTCCTGCAGGTGTCAGGGAGATAGATACAAGTCTCCGAGTGGGCCCAGAGTTTGTGATCCAGGGATTTCCTTGAGTCTTTTAAAGGAGGTTTCTGTTCCCAGCACTATACCGCATTCTTTGGGAATTGAGGATATGGATTCCTTGGTAAAAGTAAACTCAGGTTGGATACACTAGCCTGAGAGACTGCATGGCTGTGAGTTTTATGTCTTCTTTGAAAGAGCTGGTTTATAAATTCCTCCCTCAGATCTTTTCAGAAGCTAGCTCAAGTATTTTTAGTATTTAGGTTTCTTTAGATTAGGGGTGGTCTGTGAAAACTGGAGCATGGCAGCTAATTAAACTTAGTAATTCAACAGTACATCAACCCAAAATAGTTTCCTGTGATACGTTTGGCTGTATATGTCAAATTCTTCAGGCTTGGCTTTTATTTAGAATTTCATAGTGTTGCAGTATATATAACACTTGCAGGCATTTCTAGGTGACATGTTTTGCTTTATTGCTAGGCAGCTCCCTGAACAGTAACAGGTCTCCTGTTTACTACCTTTACACTAATGAATCCTGTAACTGGGTTGTCTCAGAATAAAGAAGTCTGTGAAGGATGGGAAACTCAGAAGGAGGAGGGGGAAAGTAAAACTCCAGACTTGATTTCTGCCAGGAGCATTTTCTATGGCTGTTCTGCAGCACTTGGAAGCCCAGGGTTTCCCAGACCCACCCACTCATGCCTGTGCAGGGGAGATGTGATTGTATAGCTGGGGGCAGGTCTGACAGATGGCAGAGGCAGGAGAGGTGGATGGAAAAGAAAACGTCTTGGCAAGATGGGTAGGAGTTATAGCATGTAGTAATCTCTGTGGTTTGTGGTTGACAGGCTTTTAGGAATTCTAATCTCACATGGAGTGTTAGCTTGTTAAAGGCCACCAGATTGAGCAGAGGGAGAAGTTGGATAAATTCTATTTTCTGCCAGGACTATAGGCCTATAAGAGCTTAGTACATAAATCATGTTTATCCCCTAGGAAGCTGTTTGATTGCTCTGGGTAATGGGGTTTGTGGATTCCTGATTTATTCCCAGCAGCACAGAGCATAACACAGCAAACTGCTTAGATTAGGATAGGCTCAAACATGCTTCCTGTCTCGTGCTCACTTCTTTTTCACTGCCAGCTCTCTGTTTTCTACTACTTCTTCTGTGCCTGCACAGGAAGCCTGCCCACTCTGGAACATCTAAACATTGTGGTGTGTTGTGAAACTCCCTGTTTGTAGTGAATGCTGCCAAGTATAATTTGCTAAATGCTAATGGCAAAACATTGTGCAATGGGTTAAAAGTTGTAAATATGTGATGACCTTGATGGCTGGAGCTGTTTGGATTACATAATATATAATGTATAATATATAAGGACTGTTTCAGAGCCCTGACAAGCGGTAGTGGTGCCTGTGAACTTCCGGGAGCTTTGGAAGTGTGAGTTTCGGAAACTCTACTTTCAGTGCCACATGAATATTTGTAGTGAAAGTCAGGTTTATGTTCCTTGATTATACTGGAAAATCCTTTCTTGTGTGTTGGGGGGAGTTCTGCCAGCTCTTTTTAGGGTCTGGAATAGCTCAGATGATAATCCTCCGTATGTTCTTCGGAGGCAGCTGTTAAGTAATAGAAATGCAGATTACATGTTCAGATGAAACAAGAAGTGCTTAGATCCCCAGTGCTTGAGTCTGACCCAGGAAATTCCCAGTGTTTTATATACCCTGGAATCCAAGTGGATGTGATGAGCAGTGGATTGGTGCTGTGACTGTATAGAAGGAGCTGGCTCAGGTTAGGTTGCCAGTGAAGGAGTGGAGTGACTCAGAAATGAGATGATGAGGGAGGTAACTTGGAATATATCTCACGGACTCTTCCCCACCTCCTCTTAGAGACTCCTGAGGTTTCTTTGCCACAGTGAGCATTGGACAGAGAGGAGGTTTGAGAATGCTTTAAGTATAAATCACAAGAGGCATTTTACAGAGAGTTGCTAACAAGTTGGCAGCACTGTTGAGACCAAATGGCAAAAGATTACGTCTGCATTAGTGTTTTGTCCTTTCTGATGTGGTGCTAGCAGGAGTAAGGCAGTGTCTGTTACTGAGATATGTTCAGAAAAAAAAAATCACTTTCCTGAGTGGTTTTGCTCCTGCAAAATGGAGCTTTGACCATCTCAAATCAATTAATACAACACACAGCTGTCACTCTGCCACTGGGAATGGAAGTAGGAGAGTAGCAAAAAGAAATTCTGTGATCCAGCATTTGCTTCATCCAGTTTTTGTTTCATCGCAACAGAGTCCCTGATGATCATCAATAAACTTGATTTTTGGGTTTCACTGGGCCAACAGGAGAGAAAGACATGAAGACAAACAGGGTATCCTCTTGTTCTTGGAACAGGTGTCTGGAGGTGATTTGTGAAAGCTTCTCAGCTGATCTTCCCTGTAAGAACAGACTCATTTCAACCCAGAGCTGGGGAGATCTTATCTCACTTCAGTAAGTCTGTAAAGAGGCAAAGGAATTCAGCTATGATGGAGTTCAATATGAGTGGAAGATGACCCTTTAACTTTTTTCTGTGGCTTCACCAAAAGAGACTTAAAAAGATTTGGAACTAGAGTTTCTAATAAAAAGAGATTCCAATTTGGATTTGTCTTTCCTTTATCTACTTGGTGCCTTTAGCAAAGTGTTTGCATCAGTAAAGCTGATTTTATAGCCCCTAACACTTGGGCAAGGTTTAAAACACATCAGCAAAATTTCAAAAATTAAGCTTTTACCTGCAAATAGAAGAATTGCAAGTTCAGGGTGTGTTTCAGATAAATGGCTCTGATTTAATCTGTGATAATTGCACCATTCTTATTTATCTGTTAGAAGCCATCTGTTAGCACACAGAAGGACCACTGAACTCAGTTGAGAAATACCTCTGGATCCTCGGCCAGCTGATGGTCAGCTGTTGACAGAAGTGGTGGTGGTTGCAGCAGCTAGGGTTGTAAGTGAAGTCCAGTGTGAGTGCTTGGTGATGCATTAAATCCTTGCTTTCATCCAAAATCAGACTATTACAGCTTAACTGGTGTATAATTCTGGTGGACAGGAGCAACAAAGAACACATTGTTTCGTCATTGTCCATTTCAAGGAAGCTAAAGCAAGGCATTATTTGGCATTTATGGATTATTTTCCCCTTTTCAGTCAATAGGAAATGTGATATAACTGAAATCTCAAATCATAATTCACTCACTTTAAGAAATTTCTCTCACTGGCAAATTTCATCCAAATTAAACAGAGTAACAGAAATCTTAAGGGTAGTGAGTTCCTACCAGTTTAATGAAAAACTGGACGAGAGATCAAGCTCAAGGTTTCCTATTTTATTTGGCCTCCTATTTGGCTGATTAGTTAGTTCATCCTGCTAGCTGGTAGGCATCAGATGGATGTTTCCCAACCAGGCAAAACTCATTCCACCTCCTAGACAATTGGTAGGTATGAGATGTGAGAAGCAGTTTCTGAGAAATGAGAGGAACAAGTTTCTCTTCAAAATTGGGCTTCCTTCAGTTTATTCCTTCAGATTTATTCATCCATCTTTGATGAGTTAAAACTTTCTCCAGATGCACATCTTCATATGCCTTTGAAAATGTATTGGTTTTTCATGCCTTTTCCTGTGATATTTTTACATATACTTGTCTCTGTCACATGTATAGGCAATGGCTGCCAGGTCACCTACAGTTCTTGCATCAAAAGCCACTTGGAGTGACAAGTGCAAGAGCATTCCTTTCCTATTCATTTCTGTTGTCTCAGCTTTTAGGAAATCTGTGTAATGAAGGAATTTTTTTTTCTTTCTGTCTAGTTCACCTTCTATCAAGAGGCAAGACTGAATTGATCAAATTAGTGAAAAGCACTCTATGGACATTTTTGGATGGGGGCACTTTTGCAAGGAGCGTTACTTACAGGGCTTTTATCTTGGTTGCAGAAGCAGGTGGAGAAGTCACTGTGGTGTGATAATTGGCTACTTCGATCCAGGTGGGACCTATAAACACTTTAGATAGTGCAAGCTCAAACATAAGATTAGAGCTGCACAATTAATTTTTAGTGAATCTCCTTCTCCTGAAAGAAAACAGCCACCGTGTGCCCTTGTTGGGGCCAGATATCTCTCTGTGCTTGTGGCGGCACAAAGCAAGCAGCAATTTCATTGTAAGGAAGGGGGGAAGTGGTGAGAACAACCAATTTTTCCCTTCTGCAGCAGCACCTCATGCAGTGTAACTTTGTGTCTCAGCTGATGTTTCTGCTGTTTTGCAAGACAGCTGTTCATTAATTTCACCTCATATATGTGAAAACTGCTCTCCTCCTGCCAGGTTTATAAGATTTAAAAGAAAAGGATAGCACATGTAGCAATTAATCTCCTCCCTTGCCACACTCCCCTTTGCCTGTGAATTCTCTGTGACAAAATCACCCGTCAGTGCAGCTGTTCCAGTTCATCTTTCTGACACTGTGAGGGACGTGTGAGCAGAGATGAAAAACCATCAGATGGGGCTGCTGGCAAGCAGGATCCTTCTATGGGATGCTGCAGACAAGCCGAAGAGCTACAGTCCCTTTCTCACAGCTGACCTTTGCTGCAGAAGCCTCCATTGACTTCCCAGGATCTGGAGCAGCAGGCCTGGCTTCGTGGATTGGAATAAAGCTATCAAATATAGATGTGTTTATCTAAGGCAGTCAGTCGTTCCTTTATGGTCGTTGGAGAGGAGGTCAGTGTTCAGTCTGAGATGAAGCCCACCCTAAAAGGTGTGGTCTCTATGAGGAACTGAGTGATCTCAGTTTGCATTTCAAATACTCGAAATGAGATGAACCCTGTGTCTTCTCTGACACAGTTGTATTTAGGGGCTGGTGGTGGTGGCATTAGCAAAGCAAAGGTGCCCTGCCACTGGATTTCAACACTGAGTGAGGTTTTTGTCTGCCACCCAGAAACCATCATTTGACCTCTTGCTCAGGTTCCTCACTTCTCCAGGGAATGTGGCTATTCATTGCAGTTCCCAGGTTCAAGTCACTGCTGCTCGCTCTCCTGAATGTGGTTGGAAATGTGGCTGGGAACAATACAGACAGCTCAAAGACATCCTGCATTCCAGTAGATTTTACTGCATGAATAATTTGGATATCTTCGCTGTTATTGGTCACATTTTGTGGTGGTTTCCTTATAATACATCTCTTTTGTATATCTGATATGAGAGTCTTAGAAAAACTTCATTTGACCAAGTCCTGGAATTCATACTCTCTGATTCATACCTTAAAATTTGTATTTCAAAGCTTGCTAGCAGAATTTGTGCATAGGAATTTGAGACCAGTTTGCATGAATCAAAATGTGTTTCTCTGAAAGGAAGTGAACAATTTAGTGTTGCAGTAGCTTTGGGGATCAAAGCTGCTCCATATTTAAGTAAAAGAATTGGCAGAAGGAAATGTAAACTAAGAGCTTGTCAGGCGATCTGGTAGACTTTTATTCACTCACTTACAGAATCATAGAATGGCCTGCGTTGGAACAAACCTTAATCATCTAATTCTACTCCCCTACCATGGGCAGGCACACCTTCCACTATCCCAGTGCTCTGTCCAGCCTGGCCTTGGACACTTCCAGGGATCCAGGGATCCAGGGGCAGCCACAGCTTCTCTGGGCACCCTGTGCCAGGGCCTCACCACCCTCACAGGGAAGGATTTCTTCCCAGTACCCAATCTAAACTTACTATCTGTCAGTTTGAATCCATTCCCCCTTGTCTTTCCACTCTAGGCCCTTGGAAGTAGTCTCTCTTCGTAATTCCTGTAGGCTCTCTTCAGGCACCCGAAGGCCATAATTAGGTCACCCCAAAGCCTTCTCCAGGCTGAAAAATCTCAATTTTCTCAGCTTTAAATCCTAGTTTCTTCTGGTTCACAAACATTGTCCAATCAAAAAGGTAGTCTGTGGCAAAGTTTAGCCTCATCTGTATTTCTCCAATATAAATGTGCCTAAATGTACGGTCAAAATCAAATCCACAATTTTCTATGACACTTTGAAAGTGTCTGGGAGAAAAATGTATCACTTGTATATTTAAAAGAAAAAAAAAAGAGTTAAAATCAGTGAGATATTAGGATGAGGTGTTGCGATGACTGACAACTCAGGTTTTACCTTCTAGAAGGCAGCAGGATTTGTTTGTTCAAGGTCAAGGCAGCAAGGATAGGGTAACCATATCATCCTACAGGATGAAAAAACTGTTTTATATTTCTTTTGCAGTCTGGGAAACAGAACTGTGAACTCTAGTGAGTGGGTGGCACCAGATCAGTGGTTTTAAAGTAGGTAATGAAAACCCAAATATTCTCTGGATGCATCAAAGTAAGTAGTGAAAACTATATTCTCAGGTTAAATAAAATACTTTGTTTCCCTTTTGGAGACCTCAAAAAAGCCTGGAAAATAATTATAATAGATAAAGATACTGATAATGCAGAAAAGGTGCAAGTTCTTGATTTCATAGTTTCATCCCCAACTATTAATTTGGCAATTTGTAGCAAGTTATCATTAATTTATAGTTTAACTTCTTACTTTAAAAAGTCACAGCAGCTCTGTTGCTAAGCTAATGAAGATGGTTTTCATGAATTTTCCTTTTTCTATGGTCACTGTGATGCAACCTCTTTCCTTTCATGCAGGTTGCTCATGATTTACTGTCTGCACCCTTTTTATTGTCCTGATAACTTTCTTCTCTTGAGGAAGTTGGGGAAATAAATAAACCAGTCATGCCTTTAGTCTTCATAAAATCTTACCATATTGCAGAGACCTTGCCTGAGGAGTAAATCAGATTATCTCTGTTCTGCTCTGTGGTATCCTTTATTTTCATATTTCTTTTTCATTGCATTTAGACCTATTCTTCAAGATTAGGTAACTGGGTATTTTCAGAAGTGAACCTATGCACAGCAATGTATTCTTGATTTAAATGTTGTACTTGGCAAAGGCCTTAATTTTAGCTAGAGCTTCAACCATAACTGTTGTCCCAAAAACCCAATTTGGTATGTTTTTGTGGATATCAAGAGCATTTACACTGGCCATTCTCTTATTTATTTGGTGCTTGACCAGGTGATATTTCTTAGGAGGGAGGATTTAATATTCTCAAACAGTTGTGCTGAGGAGAGTTTTCAATTTAATCTTGAGTGGAGTGGTATGCCTGGAGTAGTAAAGTTTTAAACACCATGAACACCTTAAAGTCTCAGTGAATTCTTCAAGCTAATCCTCATTTACAAGTATTAGATTGAGCTTTTTAGGAAAAGAAAGAGAAATTCAATGTGTTTGACCAAACCCAACAATGTTTTCACAGAATATTCAGAAGCCAAATGCCAACTGTAGCTCCAAGCTCACTGATAGTAGTAGAACCAGTGATTTTACTCTTATTGAATGGCTTTGCAGAATTCTGTAGGGCCATAAAATTCCCAGACTGCCAGATGGAGCAAAAAATGGCCGCAAGCAGAGCCATTATGTGTTTGAGAGGGCTCTCTTACAGCTGCAGGCATTGGCTGCTGCATACTCTGGGAGATGGGATATGAGCCTAGATTTTTTGTCTGTTCTTGGATGGCATGGGATGCATGAGTAATGAGAGGTCAGTTTGTCCCTGTAGTTGGCAGGGGGTAGCTACCCTAGAAATAATATTTCCAAGCTTTATTTAGAATGAAATATTTAGGGGTGGATCTTGAAGAAGAGAGAATAGCCACAGGAAAGAGTAAAAAACTTTTTTCCTAGCAAGAAATTCAGGAAACTCCAACTTTTTTGCTCATCAGAGGGTAGGCTGAAATTTCAGCATCCTCCTTTAAGGATCTCTTAAAGGAGTGAGGAAAAATAATTAAAAAATAAGCCAAAACCTGAAGTGCCAAAAAATCAGACTCTCAACAGGGTTGCTAGAGACAATGTATTATTAAGCAGTGATTTTGATTTCTCCCCTGCCACCAAAACTTGTTGCAAAAACATGGGGATGTGTTATTTTTATGGAAACATTTGCTGAGAAGAATTTCAGGATTAGATTTTGAGACTGTTAGAGGTGGTCAAGCCGGATGTGTTTCCGAGCCACTATTGATATTAATCCCTGAAGTATTTCCAGTCGGGGATGCACATGCTGGGAAATAGGTATTGATTTATTTGGGGATTCCATAAGGCTCTTGGTAGGTCTCCCTGCCTCTGCTGGGCGGTATGTAGATGGAAGCAATTAATAAATGGCAGTGAAATGGATCTGTGCAAATCTTCCCTAGTGAACCCAAGCAACCACCTGTGCTCTGGATTCCAGCAGCTCCACAAAACCCTGGTTGTGTGTGAAGTCCTGATGCTTTTGTCTTGACACCAACTGAAACGCCAAGGCCAGATACATTTTATTTCTGGGCCTTCAGATTCATTTGACCCCAAAGCAAAACAAGGGAAATTGAGGCAAATGGGAGCTGCCATATAAAGGGAAGGTTTATGTCAGGCTGTGCTGTCAGATCCTGGCTCCGTTTTGCAGTCATGAGATCAAGGGGAGCATGATGCCACCTAAATCCAGACAGCTGAGCAGAGTCTGACTAAAGCAATTAATTTCAAAAATTGTTTTTTATATGAGACTTGGATGTGAGCCTCAGTCATTATTTTAATGCTCCATTAAAACCATACTGTAATGAAATAATAAGTCTCATGTAAACATTTTTGTGCAATGGTTGAATCAATGTCCATGTTCAGTGAGGAGACTGCTGGCATATGCTGGGACCTGTAGGAGCAGCTTCAAGCTGTCCTTTCCCCATCAATGTGCTCTGGATCATCCTTGTTTCTTGAGCACTTCCAGGCATGGTGACTCTGATGCCTTCTAGAGGCTTACCTGGAATGGAGACTAGACAGAGCAAAAGAATAAAGTAGGTATTTATTAAAAGGCCTCAATGGGCGCACCTGGGCAGCAAAAGATCCCAGCTGGGCCACACCCAAGATGCCCCAAAATGGTCACAAAGTGGACAACCGATCACAAGGTCTCACACTTCTATAAGTTCTAGTCCATTGGCATATTGGAGTCAATTGTCCAATTACAGCTTCAGTTTATGAAGCTCTGTCCTCCTTGTTTTTTCTTCTCACCTCACCATTGTTTTGTTCTTGGGTCTGAAAGTTGCATACAAGTTGTCCTTGGTCCCAAGCTAGAAAAGGAATTGTTTTTTCTACCTACTCTGTGAAGAGAGCTAAGTAGCACTTAATATGAAACACAGAACTACACACTAAAACAGCACAGAATCTAAAAAATATAAAAGCTAAAATTTAAGGCGCCAACTCCACCACTTCCCTGGAGAATCTTTGTGAAGGTGCCTTCCTCTTGCTGCTTTTCCTGCCCCACAAGTGGCTCCCCATTTATTAATGCAGTACATATCACTTGCATGAATTTAAAAGGAAAAAGCTGGGAGGAAGAAATTTTGCTCCCCCTGCCTTGCACAGTGCTGGTGGTGCTTACATGCTCCATGTAGGACAGCATCCCAAGCTGGAGAAATGGTGCTGTGCTGGAGAGGCAGGACCCTCCCACCTACTAGAGAGCTGTGACCTGCTGACAACCCATGCAATGGAATTGTCCATTTTTTCTTTTAGACATTATATTTGCTGCATTTGAGATGTTCAAAATAGCACCTGTGTCATTATTGACTGGGACTTTAGTCAAACCTGGGTGAGATTAAGCATTAACTGTCTGCAAACTGAAATCAGACTGCAAAGTTTGTTAACTTAAGATGAAGAATAAGTAGTTTGGGAGTTTCATGAAGATTTTGTGTATGAATTCAGGTTAAGACCTCAGTGCTGAGGCTGCCTTTTGGTTAATGACCTGCCTGGTGCCTAACAACAGCTGAAATTTGAGGGGCTTGAAGTGACATTCTCCAAGGAACGTTTCTCCTGCTTCTCTCACAAGTAGGGATTTGTCCCCCAAGTGCTCTTGGATCTGAGGGCCCCCAGTGCCTTTTCAAACCCAATATTAAGTCCTCTCACATACAGGTCTTTAAACTGGGGAGAACTTGGAATGAAAAGCATATTGTTTATGTCCTGCAAGTGAAGGAGTGCTTGCAGTGAACTGTGATTCCTGGATAAAAGCTACTGCAGTTCTGCAAATTTTATCATAACTTTTATGCTGTACATTTTAATCCAGCTCAGCAAACAGTTCAGTCTCCAATCAGGGCCAAACCAGGACACTGATCCTGCCAAGTATCCTGGTGTAGGTTTGTATTTGAATCCATTCTGCTTTTAAATGAACATTTTCCTATGAAGCTTCTTTTGCTTGGTAACTTTGGGATTTGGATCAGAGAGACTTTTAATTGTTATTCTTTTCTGGCAGAGAGCATATGCAAGTGCACAAGATTTTTGTGTTCCTACACACAGCTTCATACTTGAATGAGTGGCCTGCCTATTTGTGGCCCTTCCAGGAGATTCCTGCTGCTTTTCACGATAGGTTTGTTAATGAAGGATTCAGTGGGAACTGAAAGAAGGCATTTTAGGGGATGGGAAAGAGTAGGGATATATATCTCATCTAATAAATAGGGTTGGATTTGTACAAAGAGCTGTTCCTTAGCGCTTTAGTCTACCCTGGCTAAGAAAAGATAATTTTCCACTCCCTAGATAATTTTCCACTAAGTTATTTAGGGGTTTCCTTGTGCTTTTTGCTCAGACCAGACTTCCAGAGGAGTTGTGAGTTGTAGAATTCACTGGAAAATTTTAATTTTGTTATACAGTTTTGTAACAAATGGCTCCAGCTGATCTGGATTAACTTACATTTTTTGAAAGAGTTGCTGTGAGGATAGAAAAATATGCAGAATTATTTTCTTTCCACTTGAGAGAGAGAAATAATTTTCCAAAATCTGCAAACTGGTTTACAGACAGCCAGAAAAACCTCTACTGTCAAATCTTGTATTTGGAGCAGTATGCCATGCCTGTTTACACTGTTTTGCAAAGGTTATTCGATGACAGATTTCAAATTTCCTGTAATTTGTTCTTCACAGTTCTGTGATGAAGGCTTTGTTTGGACATCAGCAGGAGGGTGAAGCCTTTCCTTTATGGTTGTAGAGAAAGCCATTGATGTTCTTAGAACAGGTTTGAAGGGGGAAGGGGAAACAGCTGAACTATCTGGAAGCAGGCCCAAGGGTTGCAGGGCTAAGTTAGGGGTGAAGTCAGTAGCCCAGCTGAGGTGTGTGTACACCAATGCACACAGCTTGGGCAACAAACAAGAAGAGCTGGAGGCCATGGTGCAACTGCAGAGCTATGATGTAGTTGCCATCACGGAAGCATGGTGGGATGACTCACATAACTGGAGTACTGCACTGGATGGATACAAGCTCTTCAGAAGAGACAGGAAACGAAGAAGAGGTGGAGGAGTGGCCCTTTATATTAAGCAGACTTGTGATGCCGTAGAAATTGAAACTAAGGAAGATGGAGTTGAATGTCTATGGGTAAGAATTAAGGGGAAGACCAACAAGGCTGACATCCCACTGGTAGTCTGTTATCGTCCACCCACCCAGGAAGAAGAGGTCC
>VYXF01006698.1:1941310-1957338 GCA_013397295.1 Polioptila caerulea | reverse complement strand
CGAGTCACCATCTATAACAGTAGGACAGGCTACTGGGCCATCTTATATGGACCATGCTTTTGCCAATAAAGATTGTACTGGATGATCCTTGATGTCTCTTCCACCTTGGTGTTCTGTGATTCTGTGTTTTATGGTATTAATAGGAAATGTGATGTAAATGTCTTGTACATATATCTTGGAAGGTAATCCCAATGGGTTGTGTTAATGCCATTATATATTGACCCTACAGATAGAGGAAAATCTACTTTTAATTTTTTTTTTTACATTTTATGAAGATGAATATAGAAAATGTATGGTGGCACATTTTGCCTGGCACTCTTGAATTCTGTGAGATATAATCTTTGAGTTTACTGCTATCACTTGTGTTATAGATGGTGATTCAATCAGGCCAAATAAATAAATTTGCGAGAGTCAAATTAGGGAAAAAAAATGAACAGGATTTATTTTAGCGAATCGAATCACAGAATTTTATGTCACAATAAGGTAGGACAATGCTCAAGCATTGGGTGAACCAGGACTCCTGCCCCTGTCACAGCAGTCCAGTGGGTTCACAATTTTCTGGTCTCAGTGTTCAGGTTTTATACAGTTTATCTAGCCCAGGGCCAAGGTTCTTTTGTCTCTTTCTCCCTCCTAGAATATTCAGATGTCATCTTCTGCAGTCTGGTGTTAAGACAATGCTGGCTCCAGGGTTAGTTTGAATTTCTGTATGGTCTCAATATTTCGTTTAATTCTTCCCGGATCTCCTCTTTCCTGCATTCTCCTTCTCCGGTAAATTCTTTGCATTTGAATGTGAGTCCATGCTTGATNCTTGCTTGGGTGGTTTTGATACTTAGTGGGTGATTATAGGGGTGGGGGTGGCTCTGCTGTGTAGCCAGCTAAGCCTCAGATAGGTTTACAACACACAATGTCTTACTTATACATGGTTACAACATATTAAAACTATATTCCTTTATTAAATGAACGAATTTGATACACTTTATCCATAACACTTGGAAAGTGATTGTCTCACTACAGCTGAGAAATGGACTTAGTAAAATCCTTGAGTCTTTTATTATTTTCTGTTTCCAAGCAAATTCAAATTTCAAAGATAAGGCTGAATAGCTGAAGAGGGGAAATAGTCCACCTTGAGTTCCACCCCCTCCCCTTCAGTTATGACATGTGAATTAAAATCCATAAGCTTCTGTGTATCTGAAAAGTTTAAGCACTGAGATACAATAAATACATCCACCTACAATTTTCAAGGAACAGACGTAGAATGATAATACTACAGCAGAGGCATGAAGTCCTACTTTTACTACAGTATTTAATAAAATTTTTTCTAACCACTTGGCCTACCAACATTGATTCAGTGTATGTAGATTATGCATGAAAATTTTATCTTGATTTATTGTAATTAACATAAATTATTTTCTTAATTGCTTGGAAATATGCAGCTGTACCTTCAACTTAAATACATACTATCATACGCAGAATGCTGGGAAAACCATAGAGAATAGAAACATTTTTCAAAGACCAGACACCCTAGCTGAAATATGTTACACTTACTCACAGTTTGGGTGACAGACTCCCTGTCCTGCCACCTGAACCTTGACCTAGAATGACCAAACACTAGTCATGCTAGAAAGTCTTTTATCATCCCAGTTTCTTCAGTCCTTTCAACAAATGTTGTCAATTATGTAATTTAAATGTATTTGGCATGGTGAAAAATTGCCTGCTAAGACTAATCTTTTAGGTGAGATATAGTCATCTCTGAACTCAGAAGACAGAAAATGAGACTCCCAGTCCCAATCTCCTTTAATTTACAATGTTCTTTATTTCCCCCCTCTTGCCTCCAGAAGGGCTTTCAGCATTATCAGGACATGCACACTTCTAGCAGTGAAAGGTCACTGATTAATTCACTCTATAACACAGTGCTTTGTGAACTTTTCAGATGTAAATTCTATTGTTCTGCTTGTTGGAGAACATGTAACTAGAAAACATAAGCCTGTTCCAAGCTAAACCATGAATACAAAAGGACAAAAAAAAGGATTCTTTAAAGAAGCATCACTAATTAGATGAATGAAATTAATCTGCAAAGGGCCTGGGTCTGCAAAGTTGCTTTGGTTGTAACACTCTAAAGGGCTTCTACTCAGTGGTTCTCGGTGAAGCCTGTTTCCCTAAGTATAAGCATTGCAATATGTTCACAATCAGGATTATTTAAGTTTCATGAAAGGAAAACAAATTAAAAAAAGGAGGAAAAAAGCCTGCTGATGAAAACTAAGAAAAGCAACTGTATTCATTTCATGGGGCTTGGTTTTAATTGCTTCACCTTGGCATTTGAGGGGGGCAGATTACAACAGTTAATGCTTTTTATTTAAAAGGTAATATACTAATTAATTATAATTTATAATAATAATATTTTAATATTTTAATAATAAATAATTTATAATATACTAATTTATGATAATAGAAACATATGTCATTCCATTTGCTGAACTTTCAATTTTGAAGAGATGCATGATAGGCTTATTTCTGCATGTCAAATTGCACTAGACCCAAGTGTTTTTAAGCTTCCCCATATCAATGTAGTTTCTCTTCCCTGATCTTGCATATTTCTGGGTGCATCCTTTCAACTTAAAACCAGGACAGGGGCATTTTAAATTCTAGTGAATATCTCCATAGGTAACTGCTAGATCAAATATTAACATATTTCAAGAATAGCAAGTAAACAGGCATTAGATAAATCAATAAAACACTTCTCTATATTTCCCTTCCTCTGTTTCATTGCTTCCTAGTGTCCTAGAGGATTTGTATCAGTGTAATTTCAGAATTCCAAAACCTCTTTCCTTATCACAATCTCTCTTTGCCTTTGATTTTCACTTCTTTTAATGTCTTTTGTCTGTATGAGCATTGACATCCTGTTTCTTTTAAAAGGTTTCAAGAGAAACACTTTCTTCTGCAAAATGTCCCTAGATTATAGATGGGGCTATTTTTTTACCATGTTTAGATAGCTAAAGGAGTAAAACAATTAGAAAACTCTATGTTAAAAAAAGGAAGACATTTTCATTTCTTTCATCTCCATTGAAGTTTAATCAGATGATTAAAAGAAGATACATACAGGTTCTGTTCTCAAGCACTTTGGGCCAAGGGCTATATGTAGGACTAATACAAAAAGATTATCATAATTGCACAATCTAATGGATATGAACTGTAGAGTTTTGCTAATTATAATATACAATGCCTCTTCTGCTTTTCTGTACCATACAAGACAGGACTTAAACTGATGCAAGAAGAGTTCTAATAGATTTCTTTGAAAACTGCATTTAAGTACACACTCTGGTGAACCTATTCTGCCCCAATCATCAGGCAGAAAATAGCTCCTATACCAAGGACACACCTGATTCAGCATGGAAAGTGAAAAAAGGAATTTGCAAAGGATTAGAGCTGTTTCATGTTATGTAGTCACACAAGATGAAAATAACTTTCAACATGTGAATGCACAATGGAATGTCTTAGGCAGTTTAATGTGGTTCCTAAAAACAGTTAGCAACAGATTGTTATCTTTTCTACATTTGGAACTCAGGATTTCATTAGTTTGAATTAGTGTTTCTTGGAACTATACCTTTACTATCATAGCAAATCACTGAAGATTTTTCATGAAATCGTGGTGATATTTGTTTCCTCCTTTAGTAACAAGCATGTTTACATCTTAGCATAGATGACATTAGAAAGTGTGAAAAAGCTGAGTCATTTCTGTCTTGCAGGAACTTTTGCTTCAGACATCACTCTGTCATGTTCTGTTGACTTCAAAATATGTTTTTAAAAGCCGCAATTTAATATCCAACACCTGCAAAATATTGTGAAATATTAGGAACAGTTGTAATGAAGTCTGACTGCAAGCGTCATAACAACAGGTGACATTATTCATAACCTACAGTTATAACAAGGTTGTGATGTAAACTCAGTGATCACAGATGAAATAAGCCAGCTACAAACGTGAAAATATCCTGAACTTTAGAAGTAATACAACCAAATATAATAAATCTTGCCTGCAAATGTAATAAGGCCCTTAACTGAAATGTAATAAAATCTATCAACAGCTGCAATGTATATGGAACATATTATATAGCTTTACTATGAATTATACCCCCTGCTGTTTATGGACTCCACAATGTCATGCTTTGTCTTTTTCCAGAAAATAAAGTGCTATGGGACTAAGTGTTTTCCAATTTATATTAAGTATGACAGTGTGCTAATACAAAAATGTTGAGGGTGAAAATAAAATTTTGAATCCAGATGTGCTCCTTCATCATCCGTTAGCATAAGAGAAAGGATGTGGTCTACCACATGTGGCTCAAACACTTCCTCAGCTAGACAAGGTAGGAACTGAAATGGATGTTCTGGGTAACTAATACATTCCACTGCTCCTAACAATGTAAATATGTACACAAAGAAAGAAGGAATCTTGTTGAGTGATGCAGCAAGGGGAAAGTTCAATCTCCCTGATCTTTACATGCCTTTCTTTTTTGGCTTCTGAAATTTTATTTGAGAATAATGTATCTAATTTCCTAGGGAGTGCGGAGTTGTGACTTCTTTATCGGACTCCTATTCCAAGAAATGAGAAGGAAGGTCTGATGTGATGTGTCTCATTGGCTGCCATCTGTTTCTGATAATTCTATGCACCTCTAAAGCTCCTGAAATGACAAGAAAACCTAGTACTGCAGCTAAGGAGAACCTTAGGCAGTTCTAAGGTGAAATATCAAAGGAAAGATCTTGATGGTTTCTTTGTGTGCAAAGGTGACTTGATCTTTAGTGTTGTTAAATCCTCTGCTGTGGAGGACTTGCCACTGACAGTTATGATGATTTCATAATGACCCATTCCCAACACAAATGTTTCCATTTCAAAAATAATGACCAGAAATGAAATATTACATGGGTTCAAAAGCTGTGCCATCTGAAGCCACGCCATTGTCCCCAGTTTTCTTTCTGTCACAGTGCGTTATGGATGCAGATGTGGTGTCTCACCGTAGCAAATTGTTGGATAGTCTCCTGACACTTCCAACAGCACACAGATCACTATTAATATCTCAATAAATAAGCCTAACAATACTGTGTCTTTTAAAAAATTATTGTAGAGCTCTTTTGGTAGAACTTAATAATGGATTAAAGTATCTTGCATTCCCAGGCAAGAATTACTACCTGCAATCTATCTTTAAAGCTTGTTGTAAAGAATACTCCTGCAATTCTGTGAGTACAAAGGGACAAATAAAGTAATTTGATAGAAATTGAACTGTGAATTTCTACTCAGAAATTTTTTAAAAAACAAAACAATTATGGGCCTAAATTCCCCTAGGCACCTCTGAACATATATTGAGATGTAAGTATTGATATACTTATGTAAGTTTATGTAAGTTATATAAGTTCTACTGGATATCAGGAGGTAGAATTTGAAATTAGGATAAACAATATAGTAAGTTGCTACAGTAAGAAGAAGAAACAGTAAAAATGACTGTCAAGAAGTGTAAACACCAAAAAACAGTAGGAAAATTAAGAAAATTCCTTTGTTCTATATTTTTGAATTTAATAAAATTATTACTTGCAACAAAAATATATAAAACATTTTCAGTTGTTTTAAGTTGACAGTGTCCTTTAAAGGCTGCCATTACCATAGGTCTTGTTTTCCTCTGAAGATCCATCTGGATTTAATAACTCTTTTATATTGTATTGTATTTTGATTTCCAATTTGGAGTTGTGGGAGACAAATGACTGCTTGACTAAATTAAGCCCATGCTTATTTATTTCACTAATGGTATTTCAAAATAATTCCAAATCATTTGTAAGGAAGTCACATTACAGTACACTGGTCACTTGTAGGCAGTATTTCAATTAAATTTGCTCAATGCTTCCAATATAGTTCTTAAATTTTAATATTAAATTCATACTTAAACATTTAGGTGGTATGAGATAGATGTGAGAAGATAGGTTTGCTATTTTTTCTGAAACAAACAGAATTATCCATGCACAAAGAGTGGTGGAAACATGAGTTCAGTGGAACCATCTGTCAAAATTTCAAATTCAAAGGTCAGGGCTATCACTACTGTTCTAAGAATTTAAGTTTACTGCTCAAAATCTTTGTGTCCTGTGCAAACTTTCATGACTGCAGCCATGTTTTACTTTTCTACTTTATCCTTGACTAACTGTGCTAGTTTTGGCTGTGGTAGAGTTAATTTTCTTCACAATGTCTGGCTTGGAGCTGTGTCTTGGATTTATGGTGCCCACAGGGTTGATAGTACAGAAATGTTTCTGGGTTTGCTAAGCAGGGCTTACACAGAGCCAAGGCCTTTCATGCTTTTTGTACTGCCACGCTGATGAGACACTGAGGGTACATGGGAGGTTGGGAAGAGACACAGTCAGAACACAGGTCACAGTCAGGTGACCCAAACTGAGCCAAGGAATATTCTAGACCATGTGCCATCATACTCAGTATATAAAGTGAGGGAAGAATAAGGAAGGGGGGGACATTTGCAGTGATGGCATTGGTCTTCCCAAGTAATGTTACATGCGATGGAGCTCTCCTCTCCTGGGCATGGCTGAACACCTGCCTGCCCATGGGTAGAAGTGAATTATTGCCTACTAGTTGTTTTGCTTTTCTTGTGTGAGTGCTGCTGCTTTCCCTTGGAATTGTCTTTAACCCAGTTCATGAGTTTTCCATCTTTTACTCTTCCCTTTATCTCCTTGATCTCCCTGGTGGGAAAGTTAATGAGTGGCTGCTTAGAGCTTAGTGGCTGGCTGGGGTTAAACCACAACACTGAAAAAGAACTTGGTACTCTAAAAGAACAGAGATCTAAACTTTTGGGGATTCTCTTTGGGATATAATCCAGGAATATTAATTTGTTTTGCAGATCCATTTATTAATGCGCAGACAGTAAAGATCATGAAACCAAATTCACAAAAATCTTTAGACTAGTGACTAGTGATTTACCAGAAACACCCATAGGCATATTGAAAAGGCTAAAAATGGCCTCTAGAAATGTTCAGCATTACATGTTCCAATAGTAAAACTTATTTGGATTAGTTTGGCAATAACTATCCCCTATATTCAGGAGCAATGGCAGACCTTAAACAGTGAAGATCATGGGTGGGAAAGGGGGCTGCCTCTAGTAATGGTCTGATACCAAATATTCCCTCTTGGAACAGAACGGGAGCTCCAAAGGCACTGCAGTTCCAGGAATACATTTATTTTCTTCCCATCCAAATAAAAAGGAAAAGCACAGCTGCACCACAGTGCAATGCAGTCCAGAAGTTCAGGGGCATCCTCATGAGATGTTGTTTTTTCCTAGAGCTCTTTGGGGAGGTGTAACTACTCACCACTCCTGACTCCCAGCTGACACAAAACATAGTGGAGCATTAAATGAAATGCACAACATTGACATTTCAAACCTTTTTTGTGCCAGAAAATGGAACACCTGCACTGGACAATAGGAAATGGATTATTAGAGTCAAGCAAATTTGTCAATTTTTAAGCATAATTCTTTACTCCAGATCCTACAAATGAAAGCCATAAATGAAAGACTACAGCAGTGAAAATCCCTCCAAACCCTATGTGTGTGTAACAACTTAGTTATACTATTTGGTCACCTGTTTTTTTGATTAATATGTTGAGGGTTTTTTAATGAGGTGAAAATATGAAAGAATTTGAAAACTTATAGCATTTAAAGCTCCTCCTAAAGACAAATGATACTTAAATACATTCAAAAAAGAGATATGAAAATTCCCTTATGACTGAGTCCCTCTCTGAACTGTCAATAGTAATTGTTGAAATATTACCATTCAACATTTGAATTTAAACCAGGAATCTCCTATAATTTATAACAACAAAAAATAGTCTGAAAATGAAAGTTGGTTATTATCCTTGTCGAAGAGTAAGACCTAAAATGTAAATTTTTACCCCACAAGATAGTGGCTGGGATGATAATGACAAGCGAATAATGAATTACAGTAGTAAGCATGGAGTTTTATTTATGTCTTAATTGAAATTTGCTGGGAAACAATTTCAGAACACCATGTCGTTCTATTAGGTTCTTCTTTGTTTCTTATTCTTAAGGTTATGTCTTTAGCATGGTGATATTATGAAATTCTTCAGCATAGGAAAAGATTTTTTGATACATTCCAGTTTTGCAGTTGTACGGAAAAATGTTTACTGCTCCTAACTGGAAAGCTGTTATTGTTAGTATATTAAGTAGAAACTTCCTGTGAGTTATAGGAATTTTAAAGTATTTCTAATTTGTCATATTTGTAAATATTTATATTTGTCAAATCCCTTTGGAACCTTATAGGGAATTAATTTTACATTTTGTTCCTTAGGATCATAGAAGTGACTTTTTCTTTTAATGGGTGTCACAATAGCATAGATAGAACCTGTGATGTGAGAAAAACAAAGATCTTTTAAAATTTCTTATAATACTATTGTTAGTATATTATTGTATTCCATCTCTCAGGTAGGTAGGAGATTTACACATAAATACTCAGATCATGATGGCAGGTGATTTCTTCTTTCCTTTCCTCTGGCAGTGACTCATAAAATGCACCAAAACAGTCTTGTAAAACATTAATTAATCCTGTCTGTTTACATTTATATATATATATATACATTTATATGTAAATATACATAGCAATACACACCACTGTGTATATATATCCAAGTGTATTTACATGTTGTTGCTATGGCAGGGTCTTGCTAATATCTGAGAAATAAAAAAATAAATTCCACCAGAGGGCTCACAAGCCATTTTATTTTTATGTCAACAACTGTCTAAACCAATGAACATTGAGACTTACACTTCGCCCGTAATTAAATCTTCCACATTTTTAATATTTCTGCAAAGACATCTAGGTGTCCAGATACCAAGGTGAGGGTGCATTATCCCTTCTTCTGACATCAGAATCTCATTTCTGATGAGATTTCTGATATGAAATATTTCTATAATTTTTTCTGGTTTACTCTAAGCCCAGAGTTTACTTCTCTGTAGAAAAGCAATTGCTGTCTTGAGCTTAGAGGTGCCTGAACTATAACTCAACATTGGTTTGTAGCCCACAGATTACATGTGCATGCATGCAAGGTGATGGACAGACACCTAGAATACGGTTCTGTAGTTTATGCAAAGATGTGGGTGTGGGTATATGAGTTGCTTACATTAAAGAACCTTCTAAAAAAGTTATTCAGATAACACACCACCTCCTCTTTTGTGAACTGAATATGCATTTTATTGCTCAGGTCAGCCACTTCTGCCTTAAGAAATAATTCTGATTCCAACATTCTTCCATGGAAGACAGCTTGCTGATCCTTTAAATGCCTTTCAGGGCCACCTGGTTTGAAGTAGGCTGGCAGCAAAAAATATAGTTTGCATGTACTGGCCATATGCTAAAAAGTAGGAATAAGGAAGACTGTACCTGAGAAAATGAAACTGTTATAAAGCTCTTAGATAGTAGGTTTGAGAAAAAAAAAACAACAAACAACTAAGAAAAAACAAATCCAAAATCAGATAGACTGACAGAACTAACTGCACATATACAGGACCAAGAGCATTTATAAAACCCTTTCTGCAGGGCATAACGTGGGAAAGTCTGAGAGATTCATCTTTATTTATTGAAATCTAGCCCCAAATCATCTCCAGTCCCTTTATTTCCTCCCCACAAGCACCAGCATCACTCTCTCAGTAGCTCTTATTCTCCCTTCCTTCTTGGTTTTATTCGTTCCTTGTGATCTCGACCAAAGCTGGCTTTGCTTTTAAACCTCCCTTTGATTTCTCTGCCTCTCTAATTCCTTTCCTTCCTTCTTTGTTTTCATTCCCTTTACTTGATGCCAGAGCCTGTATTTTCAATTCTTCCCACCCCTGTGCTCTCAGCTCCTCACTCCCCTCTCAGTGCTCTCCACCTGACTAATCCCCAGTACTGGCTCCTTACCAAAAGCATTACTTCCATTTCTGTTCTCATGCTGTCAAACACATCTGGAATAAACTCACTTCCTCAACTTAAATATAATTCTCTTATCTGAGCTTGTCTAAAGATTTTTACTTCTCTTCCTGAGCAAACCCTTAAGTTTCAAATTTTACTATCATTATTGTCTACTTTATAGTTCACTCTAAAATTTTCTGCCCCCAGTACTCTGCCACCTTCTGCAACATCCCCCTCACAATCTTTCCCACCTCCTCACTCTGAGGAGAGTTTAAACCCCTTGCAAGATTTGAGTGAGCAGCATCCTTCATCATCATTAGTGAATTCTGTTTTTACTGACCAAAGCTTTGATCAGACTTTGTAGAAATTGTAGGCAACAAACAAGAACGACAATTTTCTTCCTTAGCACTTTTGATAGGTTTGATTTACCATATAATTTTCTAAATAAATATTCCTATTTGATTATCTTTAAATTCTGTTTCCATCTGCTTTTCTTTCATAGCAGACATAACAAGAAGGTGCTTAAAACTTGCTTTTCTTGAGAGTACCTATTTGAAACAACTTCAAAGCAAGAATTATGAAAATATAAAGTAGATGATGACCATTAATTACAATTGAATTTGAGTTAAAAGACTTAATTGTTATAAATATTGAATGGACAGTATTCAACTAAAGCAAAATATTTTATTTAATTTATTTTTCTTTTAAATTCTCATTGAGTTTATCTCAGATTTCTTGGTTACCATAGATGCTTTTGTTCACAAGGTAATAATTTTCACAAGAACAGAACTGATGAAGTGTTTTCCTAAATGTCCATGATATTTGTAGGCATAAGAATTTGGTGCAGTGTCTACTTAATTGCTACCACTGTTAACAATGAAAATCAAAACATTGATCCAGTGAAGAATAACATTTGATTGGGAGAAAAATTATTGAATGTATTTACAACTGAACAGTAATTTGAAGCAGTAAATGGAGGTTTTGTCTGCATTAGCTTCAATGGAAGATATTTTTATTTCCTTTCCTCCAGTAATGACTCTAGTTTAAATTTTCACCATGTTTATACAATCTAAATTTTCTATGAGGCTTCTGCCTACCTTCTATTCTTACTTGTATCATTAATTTTCAGGTTTAATTCTGGTTAAAATTGTGGTCTTTGTTTACATTACTGTGATGGTATTTATTTAAAAGCATAATCTATGAACATAAAAGATGAAAAAACTGAATCTTGGGAGAGAAGGATTTTTCTCTATGATTGTGGTTTAACCTCAGCCAGCAGCTAAGGCCCACACAGCCTCTCGCTCACTCCCCCACCAGCAGGAATGGGGGAGGAACCAGAAGGATAAAAGATGGAAAGCTCCTGGATGGAGATAAAGACAATTTAATAGGGAAAACAAAAGCAGTGCACACAAGTAAGGCAAAAGAAGGAATTAATTCACTGCTCCCCAAGGGCAGGCAGGTGTTCAGGATCCCCAGGAAAGCAGGGCCCCATCATCTATAACAGTGAATTGGGAAAACAAACATCATCACTCCAAATGCCTCACCATTCCTCTTTCTTCTTCCCCCTTCTACACTGAGCGCGATGTCCCACGGTCTGGAATATCCCTTTGGTCACTTTGGGTCACCTGTCCCGGCTGGGTCTCCTCCCAGCTTCTCAGGCACTGTCAGCCTCCTCATCCTTGTGGCAGAACAAAAGCAGAGAAGGCTTGGCTTGGTGTGAGACCTGCTCAGCAATAACAAAAACATCCCTACATTACCAACCCTGTGTTCATCTCAAATTCAAGACATAGTCCCATATCAGCCACTGTGAAGAAAATTAGTCCAGCCAAAATCAGCACATCTACATCTGGAATGAGACCAATTTTATCTGCTATTCATGTTGAAATTAAATTATATTAGATGTGAAAAAAGTGCTGATTAGTGGAGGGTATGTATGTGGGAACCTTCTTGAGCAGGCCCCCTTTGCTGCAAACATCATCCAGCAATCAGATTGTAGTTGTTCTTTTAATCAATTTCCAGCACGCATGCACATTTAGCAGCCAAGTGTTTCCTCAACAATTCACTCAGCATGTGCAAGATGGACACATAATCTAGTAAAGGAGTAAGTGCAATGTGTTGTGGAAGAGAAAATTGAGTAAAAGTTGCCATACATGTTCTTCATTGGTTGACACTGAAGTAATAAAGGGTGTGAGAGTAATTTGCTGGTCTTATTCCTCAGCTTAGATTCTTAATCCTTTGCCTTTGTTTCAGATAGATTCTGAGCTCCCTGGAGCTTCATGTATTAAAAATACCCTGGTCTTGAGTCAGTCAGTTGTTAAGATAATGTTGAACATATGCACAATTGTAATGACAAAGTCAGTTCAAAGCTTTAGCTCCTTTGCTTATACCACATCTCAACTAAGTTGGATAGCCCATTAAACTTCCAATATGACCCAAAATATTGGGCATTTACTTTTTAGGACTGCCAAAAATGCTAAGGCACACTTTTATCAAAAGAATATGACCTCTTAAATCAGCTCCCATTGATCTGATAGATCAAAATTCCAAGGGTAAACATCAGTAGTGATAAGAACAGAAACTAGAGAAGGAAATAAATTTAGATAGAGAAGACTAAAATGCACAGGACATGACAATGGCCAGTGACAGATTTACCAGAGGGTGTCTTTTTTTCCCCTCTTGCATTAGTGCTGCTTCTTGTGGTATGCCCTCTGTGTCACTTGTCTGGGAGACAACCATAACCCTGGGCAGCCTCTTGTCACTTTAACCATCTGCATCCAGCTCAATAGTCATCAACAGACAAGCAGCACTGCTTTTTAAACCATAACTAAAACACTTCCAGAGCTAACACTTCAATAAAATACTTTTTCTCCATCTAAATCACTTATATTAGTATATGCAAAACTCATCCTTAGGAACTAGATATTTTATAAATGCTTTAGAAACCATTTTTTAAATGAATAAATTGGAAAAAAAATATGACTGAAGCAATAGTTGTAGTACAAATCTTTCAGCAGTATAGGTATTTTCACTGCCATCTGTGTATTTTCAAGATGACAACAATAAATATTATTATAATATTTTCAAAAATTTTTTATCTTTGTGTCCCTAGGATGGTTACTTTTCTTTACAGGAAGAATTCACACTTTATTTAGTAACCAGTTTTACAGAGAATTTTGAAAATGGCAAATACTGAAAACAGTGTAAGTTGACTTTGTAAGATTCAAAAGTTTACCTTAATTTAGACTTTACTACAAAGTAGTCATATTTTCCACTTCCTTTATATATTTAACTATGGAATGGCCTCATCCTGGCTGCTTCTTTCAAGTATCATGTGAGATTTTTGCATCTTGGGAGACATTGACTCTACCATTAGGAAAGCAGATTCCAAGTCTTTCATTTAAGACGCAAAGTTCTATTAAGTCTTCACTTTTTAAAGTTTCAAAGCATGACACTAACAGTGTTTTTATCAATCCTATTTCCAGCAGAAAATTTAGGAATGATTTTATTTAGATGATAGTATATGAAGAAAGATAACAAAAGATCTGAAATTGGGATAATAATGAAGAGGAATGCTTTTGCATCTAGAGTTCTGAAATAAAATTTGTTTTATGCTTCATTCTACAGTTAATTGGAAAGTATTAGTGATCTTCTGTTTATCCTGTTTTTTTTTTAATAGGAAATACAAAATTATTAATTGTTCATATGGCCACATCTCATAAAAAAATTCAAGAAGTAGCTGTGAATGTAATTCCCTAAGTATATTGTTTATTTTTATGATTTAGTTAAAATCTCATAACTTGCAAAACATCTCTTGAAGGCAGTTCAATTTTTCTTCTTATACTTACATGTCTACAAACATGTTCCAATTAATCTCACTTTTGATGGTGAGTTTGCATTGCCACTTATAAGTTCTGCTCTTTGTGAAAAGTACTTTGGTCATCCCTGCATACCTCAAAACCTGACTGATCTGCAAGCATTCCAAAGTTTTAGAATTTTCTCTGAATTGTTTTAGTAATTAGTCTGTAAATGCCCTGGTTTGCATGGGGAGTGTCACACTTATGTAGTGTGCAAATCCAGTAAGACCTATTTGAATATTTTAGGCAAGATTGTAGGGAAAAATATGAGTATTAATTGCTTCTTTCAGGCATAAACAAAAGACATGAGAATAGTTACCCTACTAGGCTGGAGCAGCACTGGGGAGAGCCTGTGAGTCTGGCTGCTCTCTGCAGTGCACTCTGCCCTTCCTGCCCCAGCGTGCACAGCTGGTGGGTTTGGGACTGGAGAGGACTTTCTCTTGTTAGCTTTAGTCTCACTTTGTCATTGATTTGGTTTGAACTCCTTCTCCAACATGTAGTGGAAGCAACTTCTACAAGTCCACTACTGGCTGCACCAGCATGTATATTCCTTTAGGTATTCTGGATCAATCAGTTAGTTTGACTGAATGCTGTTCCATTCTAATACTATAGCTGTGAGTAATTTGCCTTATTTTCTACTCATTTTCTACTCATTTAATCTCTACTCTTTTACTGTCTGGTCATGCCTGATCTAGTGGAAGGTGTTCCTATCCATGGCAGTGGGGGTTTGAACTTGATCTATAAGGTCCCTTCCAACTCTAACCATTCTCATTCTCTGATTCTATGACACGATGCTGATTGTGGGAAACCACAATGGTGCACTCTCAGAGCCCAGAAATGTCTTGTCCTCCAATCTAGAGGCTCAATGCCATTCTACTGCATGAACTTAACTATTTGAGATGAATAATTCAATAGAAAACTTTAGTTGTTAGTTCATGTGAGAATGAGTAGTCTGGGTATTCTTAAGCTTGGGTTGAATGGAGCTAACCAAGAGGATGGCACCTCAGCTTGTGCCAGAAATATTATTAGTTCAGATAACATCAGTAATCAGTGATGCATTTCAGTGCTTGCCTACAGAGCAAGAAGTCTGTGTCTTCTAGGAGTGCATGACAGGTGCACTTTTATTTGTCTTGAAAAATATTACTATCCCTAATTGTATCTCAATCTGTTTGTAAGTAACTGAGTGAACATAAAAAGAGACACATAAGGCTTTATGAGGGTATATGTGGGAGAAGATGTCCCATCTACTATACCTACCCTGCTGCATGGAAGGGAAAAGGGCATGAGGAGAGAGGACGAGCATCTGCACAATGGGCTTGCACCCAGGAAAAAGGGCTTTTAGGAGCTAATTCTTACCATGGACTGTGACACGAAGACAATGCTGTGTAAGGCTGTACTGGGGTGTTGGTTATAAAGCCCAAGTCAGACTGTATAGTTGGTATGCCCATGTGACCTGTAAAGACTTGGCTTTATACCAATTTCAACTAAAATATAATGGAATATGAGCGAAGCTTTATTTCTTCCTCTTGTATTTATGCCACAGAAGGAGAAAAGTGCTTTAGCAGCTGGTAATTGACTGGAAATAGTTAAAAGAATGAAATAAAGTTAAAAAATCCTCCAAAATGCCTCACTTCACACTATTCAAAAATAATCTGGGATCAAAGTGCATAAGCATAAACTAGAATGACAAGAAATGCTTTTTGGTATTGCTTTTACCACCTGTACTCTCTATTCTGTTTTGTGTTCTGGCTCTTAACCCTCTTTACTCAGCCAAAGAGGGGCAGAGTGAAAATAAGAACTTTCTCTTTGCACCGTGGCACACGGACAGCACACAACAGCAGTTCCTGTGTTACTTTCAGTGAGGGGAGCTTGGGAACAACTCACTCATCCACTGCTGAACAGAGTTCAGGGAAAGGCTGAGTCTGCAGCATTGACAGCCTCACTTTACCTGGGAGAGCAGGACGGGTGAAAGTCATGATGCCATGGTGTCAGAGAAAAGTGCATAAAGCCTCTCCCCACACTCAGAGACCATGTGGGAAGGAAGGCCTGGGGCTGCCTGAGGCACCATCTCTCCAGCACTCCTCCTGAGGCAATGTCTACTCACCACCTGCTAGCCAGGACTTGCAGACAAATGGCACAATCTACCCTTCCTTTCATCTTTAGGACTCTACAGTATTATGCAAATCCCAGCTATGTCCCTGGCAACCCAATCCAAAGGCAATTTTGTATGCTTTTTTTTTT
>VYXF01006698.1:1860080-1941196 GCA_013397295.1 Polioptila caerulea | reverse complement strand
TTTTTTTTGTCCTTGTGACAGATTTTATCCCCAAAGAGATGAGTCCAGTAGAGGACAGAAGTGAAGGCTGCTAGAGTACAGTGTGTCTGATTTTGAATGCAGCGAGTTGATGGCTGCAGCCTAAGGCACTGGTGTGATTTTGTTTAAACAAACATAAGCCAATTAAAAATACAAAGAGATTCAGGGAAAAGATGCTCTTAGTTGAAAGCCTCATGGGAGAATAATTTAAAGAACAGATCAATAGCAGTGAGAGAGATTTGTTCCCATAAGACCGAAAGCCAGCATGTAACAAATCTCGAGAAAGGCATTTATAGGATTGTATTTTGTGAGTGACTGTGGCATAAAAGAATGATGCTTTAGCATAATTACAGTTAAATATTTGCACAGTCTTAGCTGTTTCCGGGAAAGCAAATATCCTTACAAAGATGATTTTCTCTTATCCAATATATCACTGAAATTGCTTGCTCTGCATGTGTTTTCTGCAAACATAATAATTATATAAATGCAGCTTCAAGAAAAAGTATAGCAGAGAACGCTATCTTGAAAACAACAAATCACAAAGTAAAAATGGTGTATGCTACAAGTTAAAATATTCTCCCCCTCCTTTTCACCTCTTTCTCACTCATTTGAACATACAAACATTCTTAAAAATTGGAACAAGAAAAAACATATTTAAACGTCCCAAAATTATATAGCTGCATATTTGTTTTTTTTTTTTTAACTTTCAAATTTAATAATACAATATATTTTGACCTTCCAAGTGTAGAAACTGTACAGGATATTCCTCCTAATTTTCTCTTTAACTATCTAGTTCAGGAGTCTTATTTAGGAGAATATTTTCCCTACTTTTTAACTATTATATATATACAAGGGGAAATGGTAGGGACCAAAAATATATGTGTATTTATGTGTCTTCCAGAGGATGATTCAGAACAACAGTTGAGTTTAGAAGTTATTTGTCCCTGGAGAAATATGTCTCATGCTCTACTAAATGTTTAGGAACAGCAGAGGGATGGGTGTCCTATACTGGATCCTTACAGTCAATAGTATAAATTTTCCTATAACTTAGACCTTTGAGAAAACAGCAGCTGAAAAATATTTTTTTCAAAGGACAAAGGTTTTCTTCCAAACATGAGAAATCTTGAGGGATTGCTTCTGAGGTGGACCTTCATACATTTTGCACAGCAGATGGAATAACTAAGAGAATACAACAACTCTTCATTGAGACTGGAATGAGAGACTGTTTCTGTGGTGTGATGACTTTAAAAATAAGGCATACACCAGGTCTTTGGTGTACACCTGCATGGTTCCCCTGCTTTATACTGTCTTTGTTAAATCAGTGGTAAGCAGCAGTTTACAGCAGATGAAGAAATGACCCATTGTTTTACACTGCTCAGAGGGTAAAGTGGGAGCAAGATTATTAATGCAGAGCAGCTGCTATAGAAAAAGCCCAATAACTTTATTATGTTGTTGTGTTCTCCAGATCCATACGGGTTAAAGAAAGCAGGTTTCTACTGGGCACGTGATTAAAATGCTGATAAGTAACTTAAACATCTTAACAGCACTGTTTGAGTTCCAGCTCACTTTTCCCACTCCCAGAGACTCCAAAGTAACTTGGTTGTGACATGTTCACTGAATTCCAGGGCAGTAGCTGCTAAGACCATATTGTAGCAGGGACTGTTTCCTTGAGTACAGCTTGTTCCATCAGCAGGCTTGGACTTGAGGATGCCACTTGATGTCAGGAGGTGAATAATATAACAGTGCTACCTGCCAGGAACCTGCACAGCTCCCAGGGTATTTGGTGATTAGTATGTTTTAATAAGCCATGGATATGATACTTCTATATATAACTTAATTCTAAGTATGTGGACATATATATTCTTACAACACATACATAAAGGTGTTTCTTAAATACAATGTGTATTGTAAAACATTGGGAAAACTTTTTTCATTCCCTCTGAAGCATTTAGTGAAAGGTCTAAACATAATTTTTCTAATGAAAGCTGAGAACGCAGCTTTACCTCAGGTGTTTTCTGCTTGCCTTTCAGATTATTGATGTTTGTGGTCAGGATTTCTCTAATGACTCATGACACAGGTGCAAATGTCATTAGGGAAAGCTTCTAGTTGAGAATGAAAAAATGAAAAGTTTTCAATATCCATTTTTAACCAACTAAGGACCAAAAGCAAATAAAAAGTAGACAAAGGCAGTATCCACATAAAGTATGCCATTCTATTTGCTGAAAATAAGTAGTGGAACCAGGAAGAATAAAAAAAATCAACTAAACATATTTCATACCTTTGTAAAATATGCATAACATTACTAAAATAAGAGAACAAAGTTTAGCAGAATGATGAAATTTTACTAAGACATAAAATGCTATTGAAGAGAGTTTTTACAGCATAATTACTGTGATCATGTATTTTCCCAAGAGTTTCTTGCTAAACTTGGAGGAAGCCCACTGAAATCTTCATTGTCTTTTGAACAGATAAGGCCACATATTTCTGGCACTTTGACTTATCAATTACAAAAACACAGGCCAAATATCCCTTAGAAAAAAGACACGCTTCTTATTTTCAAAATAAGTACATCAAACACATATTTCAGTGGTATTCCTTAAAAGAAGATGCCCAAAATACAAAAATTTGGAAAAAAATTGGGATTTCCAGTGCATTATTTTTGTCCATTTAATCAATATAAATAGAATGAAAAAGCCCCACACTACAACAGTAAAACTAATAAAATTGTTTAGTTCCATAGTATTTCCCCATTGAAATTCAAGACTAATGTGTTTATTTCTATACATATAAATGTGTATAGAGGAAGATTTTTTGCAAAATAAAGACAAACTAAACTTATCCAAATTATTGATATTTTCTATGCATTATTACTAATCATTCACTAAGGAAAAATCTTTTTATCCAAGATGTATTTTGTGGAAGTCTTCTTTAGATAATTACCATCTAAGTATGCTGCAACAGGGAATTTATATCCATATTTGCATATTCTTATTGATTTGATGAGATAAAAAAATTATTATAATAGTTGCTTTATAAAATAAAGCAGTGTTTTACTGCCACATAAATGTCTGAAAGTTCTTTTTCTTAGATTTCCCATTGCCTTTATCTTGTGCCTCAGTCAATAATTGTTGATAAAGGGATAAAGTAATTGTCTGAGTAATTGTGTAATGGGATTTTCAGAAAATGATTTCTCTTTTGTTGTTGTTTAGAGACAAGATTACACATCAGAATTTTTTTATTTCTATTATGGGCCACTGAAATATATTTCATGGAACCAGGACATTTTTTGGGCAGCATCTTGACCTTTCTGACTCAAGCATGGAAATATTGCCTATTTATTGTTAATATTCTTACATATGATTTTAATTTACATTTCTGGAGTGATTAAAATATACTCAGGGGCAGGGAGGGAATTGCAACTTGAGATAAGAGGCAAAAATTACTTATTTTTCAAATGGTCAAAAATGCCTGAGTGTAATAAAAAATGCAAACAATAACCTAAGAAAATAAATAACTTCCACTCTTGGGTACCTTTCATACATGAAACACAGGAGGTGTTTTTATGGACACAGGAGGTACATTTATTTTTCATTTGTAGTTCACTTTTCAGTTAGATTCAGGATTTAATGGGAATGGCTGTGGGGAATGTGTGTGGGTGAGCACCTCTTCCAAGTATTTCCTCCTGAAGTGCCTACTCAAATCAAGACAATGTGTTGTCCCCTCTAATGCACCTCTCCTATTGTGAGAGTTGAAGAGTCCATGCCCTTCACAATCCTCTCCCCAGTAACATTTCTATGTCTTGATCTGGATGTTAATATACTGTGAATGTTGTTCTAGAGGTTTTCCCACATTTCTCTTTCACTGCAGGTTAAAGGTGTACCCAGGTTTGGCCTTTTGAAGAAAGTTATGACTTCATTTTCTATTCATGGGGACACTTAAATTAAAAATTGATTCTTCCAAGAAATGACAGCCTAAGAGGAGGCAACCTGAGGAGCAGACACCCGGGAAGTAAAGCAACAAAGTATGCTGTGTGTATCATACAGGCTTTGCTATCTCAGCGATATAGAGACATAACTGCTAAAATGAAGTCTGGCATTGTTTTTCTCATGGCTGAGTGAGTGGCAGACCCTGGGGAGAATGTATTACAGTTCTCATCTTGTAACTTAACTTCTCCTTTTGTTATTCTGCATAATTGCTGTCACCCAGGTAAAGCTGGATTCTTTCTTCCATGGTAAATTCTCTCCCACACAACCTTTTGACCTTCAGGCAGCAAGAGCAGCAGGGCTTCTCATCGCACGATTTGACTGAAGAAAATAACTGCTTGCAGAGGAAGTGATTTGAAATAAACAATGTCTCTGAATTAGAAAACTAAACAACTGGATTTTTAAAACAAACTGGAACTCCTGGGGTTACTTGCTTGGAATTAATGAAAGATAACAACATTTGAAGAACTAAGGTGCTTAATCATGTGAAGTATTAAGCAGAAATCTGAGTACATCTGGGAAAATTGCTTAATTCTGAGTAGAATTCCAATAAATGTAAAAGCAGCTCATGTTTTATCAACAGACATTAGTATGAATTATGAGCTCATATTGATTCTCCAATTCTTTGACATTAAAAAGTCCAGGATATTTTTAAAATGCTGAGAGCAGTGTGATAATTGTGCCTAACAAAGCAAGTACGAAAAAAAATATGTCTGATTTGTCATTATGTGCCTTATAAAGCAGTCTTTTGGTTGAATGTTGCTCTAATAGCTCTTACCTCAGCCGAGTTTGAGGAAAATTCCTTGGCAAAAATTCCTACAAGTCACAATCTTTTTTCTCAGCTTTTCTGGGAAAAAACAATCTGATTTTCACTAAGGAGATATGTTCTCAGTAAAATCTTCGCAGAAAATTCCAATATATAATAATTCACTGCTGTGCCAATTGGTTAATTTGATTTAATTACTTGCTATTAATTGGATGAATTAATCTATTGGTATATTGATTCAATTTAGTAGAGACCTTAATTTAATTGTTTCATTATTATACTTTTAATTAGCAAAGTAAAACTGTAGTGTATTAGTTGAGTAATTTCAGTAATTGTCACATATTTCTTGTCTTTGCTGAAGTGTCTGACACCATTTTTTTTTTTTAGAAATCCATAAATGTGAGAAAAACTTTTTTTTTTCTTTACTATGTTGGTAAAAAAGTGATGAAAATACGTGTGATTAGGAAAACTTGCAAGTCTTTTTTGATCTAGTTGCATGACTAACTTTAAATTATGTAAAATTAATATAATTGATTAATATAAAATTAAGAATAATGTCTTTTTTTCAGGAGACACTTAGGATATGTTTCAAGCAGAAACATATGTAACTACAGAGAAAGAAATAAAATATAGCTTATTCTTTGGAAATCTTAAAAATTCTGAAGTATTTTTGTGCCATTCAAAACCATTTTGTGCCAAATACTGAAGGACTTATGTGCCATAAATCCCATGTTTTGCCAGAGCTCCATCTTTTGTAGTCATGAATTTCTCAGGTTTCCAATGTCTTCCACTACAGCTGTAAGTTAGGAATGTGTCTTTAGGCCAAGTAATCTTAAGGACAATAATGGTGCTGACACCTGCTAAACTCTCCAAGTGAAGACTTCTAGTATTTTGCTTTTGGTTTGTGTGTTATCATGTGTCATGATTGTTCAGGAAGAACTCAAATATTTTGAGTAGGTAGCTAGAAAGCTTGGAATTTCCCTCCTATTCCACACACCTAAATCTTTTGGGCTAATCCTTATCAGTGGTCTTAAAAATAGTGAAAACAGAAGCACATTTCTTAGAAAAACTGAGAAATGCAGTATTTACCAGCATTTTACTCTTATTGAGAAATGTGAATTAAAAGTCAAATTAAGAACGTTGTATCTGACCAGAAAATGGGATGGCCCTACACTTGTGGTCACTCTTCCATTCTTTTTCTACCTCAGACCACTTTTCCTTATTTGTGACTGCAGTTTGATCTGTCTTACACGTGAGATGTAGGATGTGGTCCAGGCAAGCAGAAATCACCCTAGGGAGCCAGGACTGTCAGTCCAATGCAGGGAATAAAATACCCCTGACATACTGTACATATTTTTTTTGCAGTGTAGGCAAAATCTGTAAGGGAAGTGATTAAATGTGCCCTGAAGTCCAACTGAATAAGCAAGCTGTAATATAACTTGCTATTCCTTTGCAAGCTTGGATAGCCTTGTGCTTCTATGCCTGAAATGAAGTACTTTAAACTTTGTTTCCTGAGGCGTAATTCTTTTTATTCTGCATTTGCATAAAATACTATCCATTTCTAAACAGTTTAAGTAAATGAGAAAGTCCTGATTTTCAGGAAGAGCAGAATGCTCTATGGTGTGAACAGGAACACAAAGGCCAATGTGTATTTTTTTTAGAAAGTACAAGAGAGTGAGTGACTAAGGCTTTTAATATATTTAATTTAAAAAAAAGTATCATAATAGTTGATGGTTATTTTATGTCATAGATCCTTTGCAGAATTCAACCTTTTTATTCGGAGAGTATGAAACAATCAGAAGAATTTTTTTTCCTTTTTCTTTTTGCTTTTTTCTCCTTTCTTTTCNTCCTTTTCCTTTTTTTGTTTTCAGCTTTACTGAACAAATGGCCCTCACAAAACTCACACACAAAACTTGACTTCTGGATGGAGTAGACTAGATCAAGCACAATCTGCATTTGTTAAAGTTTTGGGTACATCCTTTGAAGGCTGAGTTATTGCAAACAGTATCACTGTGGAAAAGGGACAATTAACTTGGACAATCAGTGGGTGGTGACTATTGCCATTGCTGCAGAGTTTGGATTTACAAACAGCAAGGATCAAACACTTCACACCCTTCACTACAGAAATGAACCGTGTAGAGGACTCAGTGGTCTAAAACAAAGCACAAGCCTACATTTTTCTATCTGTCAAAAGATTTCAGAAGTAATTCATTGTTACAGCTCCCTGGAGTGAGAGTCTGCTTGTCCATCTGATTTTTCCTGACTGAATGCTTTAGACATCCTCTGAGGAAAAAACCGTTGTAGTCTTGTTTCCAAAGCATAATAGTTAAGACAGGAAGTGTGAAACCATTTGGAATCCTTCTTCCCTGCTGTCATATTTTATCACTACTAGGATGTTATGTTCATGAGCAGCTCTTGATTGCAAGCCTCAGAGCTAATATTGTTTCTAGGCACTGGCTGGTACCCCTCTGAAAGATCTCCGGATTTCAGCAATCAGCTATACAATATTTTTCTTATCATATATTTAAAAAAAAAATGAATAAAAAGGACACCAAAGTTTAATTTTGATGCCAGACTACACTGCAGTATAGGACTAGTATTATTTTGAGGAAGGTTCTGTGAAATCAATGGCATTGCTTCACCATCTCAAGAGTTATATAGCTGAAACTAGAGTTTAATTTTTAGGGTGTGACACTGTGGAGACCAGAAGCATCTGCTGGTTCCTGCTGTACAGATCTGTTCATTACAAATAGATTGTTGACTAAAATAATGTGTCTATACCTGTTCATAATAAAAAGCAGCATGAATAATATTACTTTAGAATAGCCATAAAATATGGATTTCTAGTAAATCTGTGAATGAAAAGTGAATGGAAGGAGGACATTTTAAATTCTGCCTGCTCATCTTTTCAGCATTTTGATTGTAGCAAGAACTTTTTTGAACAGAGCAAGTGTTAAAATAAGTTTTCATGTTCAGAGTTATTCACACAACCTTCAATATAGAAAAAAATTGAAGTATAAATAAGCTATGCCCATCAGCTGAGGACACTTTATTTTACGAATTATAAAGAAACTCAGCTTGCCCAGCTGGCAGATTTTTGCAAGTTCTCCTCTCTTTCCTTGAAATGACCTTCATATCTGCTTTCTATTTTGTGCTGGTTATATTGGCTATTGCCATGAAACACAGCCTATGGGAAATCAGCTAGCCTAGTGCAAAGTGCAGTCAAACAGATTATTGCAAAAAAAAATCACACGTAAGATACCCAGTGCTGTGATTCATAGGATCTTATAATCATGTTCCTTTATGCTGCTATTACAGCCTTGCTGACTGATTTGCATTTTGATGAATCACCACTGCTGTGTTTTAAGTGAAGTAGGAACACATGTGATTAAAGTGCCTCTTTCAGGAGCAATGGTCCACCAGAGCTTTATAAACCAATATAACAATTATTAGCTGAATGTAGCCAGATGGTATCAACTTTTTCTGTTTCAAATTTTCTGGTAGAATAAACTTTTCTTTGTACATCTGGCTTTTGACCCACACATCATGGAAAAAGAGAAAAAAAAAGTATTAAAAAGGCCCTTTCCTCTTATGTTGGGTTCTTTTTGTTGTTTTGTTGGTTGTCTTTGTTTGTTTTAAACTTTGTTTCCATTAACCCAAGAAAATGTGTGACCCAGCAGACAGATGCAGCTCCCATTCCTATCATAACCCCAAATAATACCCAGATTTAGGAATATTCTTTTCTTTTTTGTTTAAGAATGGGACAAATGAAAGGCAGTGGGTGAAAAAATGTGAAACGCACTGGGAACACTTCAGCTGAGACAAACATCCCTGCTTGTAGATAAAGGTGACATTCTTCTTGTCAATAAATCACCAGCTTAATCCTTAGCTTGCTTTAATCAATTCTGCAGGATTTCCACGAGGGCACAACAGACATGTTGATTCAATGTTTGTTAATAAAATTACTTGTTAATTTGACAGCAATTAAATTGTAATGTGAACAATAATTTCTTTTCTTTAAATATCATTTCATTTTGTAAGGTAAATGGAGGAGGGAAATCTGAGGATAAAGACTGACACACTGATGCATCTTAAGAAAGAGAGAATGCCTTTTTGGCAGTTCTATCTGTCAGGAGGTTAACAAAGTGTAACATTATGCTTTGCAACCTTGTTAAGCAGAAAGTTGTAAAGGAAATAGCATGGTTCTTTTAATGAGAACTGTACTTTGCAAACAAAGTGAAGGATGCTGAGCACATGTAACATGATCAGAAAAGAATTGTGAGTAAAATATCAATATTCCATTTTCATGTTCTGCCAGTACTAGGGAGTTTGCACATTTCAATACTCAGTGTGTGAAAAAATAACTGATTAAAGAGAAACTTTATTTTTAGCATTGATGTTGTTAAGAAGGCATAAATGCAGGACAGAAAGGTGGAAAGTGATTTTTTGATTATTAGAAAATTTCTTAGATCTTAAAAAAGAAGAAAAAATAATGTCCTTTTCCATTGCACAATGAAAATATGTTCTTGTGCCTTTTCTTCAGCAAAACCAGACTTCAGAGTACAATTCTTCCTTTACCATATTTTATTTGGCCAACTAATTTTCCTGGAATGAGGGAAAGTGAAATTGTAAATTCCTTCTGAATCTTGGTCTGGTTTATGTCACGAAAAGAGCCTTAACTGACTGGTTAGATTTCATTGTTATCAGCTGATTGTTTGGAGGTTATATTTCATTTTGTCCATCCATTCCATTATAGAGCTAAATTTTTTTCCTAGATAAGCTTTTCCTGACATACATAATTCTACATAATGCACGGGAGATGTGAGCTGGCATTCACCAATGCAATAGTGGTTTGTCAATGCCCTGTATACATCTGAAGGGTAGGATGTCCTGCAATTATCAGTTGGAAGGATTTTTCATTGATGGTCTTGGGGCAGTAACTAAAAATTAAGATCAGATTAAAATCTTTTGTGTAGCAGTTGAAAATTTACCTATTTTTACATTAAATCATTTGGACGGTATTTTGCTAAAGCATTCAGATTTGCTGAAAGGGAAGTGTGTGTATTTTCTTCTTAGTGTTTGAATGTCTGTCTTATGAACTCTAGAAATTATTTATTTCATTTGTGAATATCCTTTGTGGTGCTTAGTTATGTTAACATTAACACTCCATTAACACTAAGAGTGAGGGAAAGAATTTTGGTCAGAGATAATCTTACACATTTTAGATTTGGCTGATTTTCTTTATTATAAAATAGATTTCAATTTTTTATACTGACCTACAAGTCTCAAGTGTTCCACACACAAAGCTTGTCTTCTGTCTTCCCTATGGATTGCAATATGCCTTGAAGAAATAATATTTGGATCTTCCTTTTTATAGATATCAAAGTACATTACCATAGAATTGTTATCCTTTATTTCTTGTTACAGACCAAAACAACTTAAAGAGGGGACGGAATTAAAAAAGGAGTGGCAGGGTGATTTGTAGAAATATGAGCTTTAAAATTCAGATTGGAGAATTCTTTGGTCTAAGAATAAACCTTAGATCATGCTACCTTTCATCTAAAAATAAGAGAGATGAACTTTATTTCAAGACAGACCATTAGAGCTGGTTAAAGGGCATGGGAAGAAATGAAAAAAACTCTGAAGAATGCCATAACTAACTACAGAAAAGGAAAAGAAAGGTCTTTTTTCTTCCAACTGGAAACTCCTTGCTGGCTGTGACTGTCAATAGCACTTACCCATGACCCCATTGGCTTTTAACTTTTGTTTTTTCTTTTAAAACGAGCAGATAAGTAACAAATAATACTCAGTTCTTGATTTGGCTTTTTCAATAAAAAGTGAGAGTTAAACACTGCTGCTGCTGTAAGTGCCATTGAAAAACATCAGCTTCAGTAATAAAAACAAATCAGGTGAGAGCAGACGAGCATGAAAAAAGGCCACAAAACCTTATTTTTTATTAACCTTTTGTTGACATTAATACTCTGCAGTAGGAGATTCACATAGTGCATGAATAGAAATACATTTAAGAATGAAGCACGCTTCCTTACACAGGAAAAGGTTAGAACTTAGTTAAGAACTAGAGGTCTCTCACAGGATTTGTTTTCACATAAAAGCAACAGTCAAGCCTCTCCAAGTTTCTTTGACAAAACTATGGACCAGATCCAACAAGAGATGCAGGCATCTGTGAGATGCTTTAAACTTGCCACTCTGAAAGCCTCTGCTCAGCTGACTCCAGATGCTGAAGTTGCCCTCGCTCCCCATATTCTATATGTTTTTAGCTGACATTGCCCCAGATTCAGTCACAAGTACCTCTTTACACATTTATCTATACCTCTGCTTGACAGTGGAAGCACAAAACTTGAGCACTTCTCTCAATTTAAATTCCTCATTGAGCAAGGAAGGAATTTGTGGTCCATCCTGATTTTAGAAATACATTAACAACTTTTATTCAATGACTGCTAAAAGTAAAATGCAGGAAATTTTCTGAGAATATTTTTAGCCATAGCTAAAAATTTCATGTAGTTCTGTAAATAGGAATTTATAAAATCATGTGTTAATTATTGCCTACTTATAAATCAACAGTTTCTGGACATTCTTCTGCATAGAATAAACCATGGTGGCAAGTAGTTAAGTATGGCATGCCTTAGTATTTCAGTCTCCCTTCATCAGGGAGGGAGACTGAGTAAGGAAGATGCTGGACTCCTTGGGTAGGAAAAGGAACTGAATGTGATCTTCCTTCTCCTGGCATAGAAAAGCATTTGTCTTTCTCTTCTCTTCCCTTCTCTTTTATAATAGCGTTTTTTAAAGAAAAAGATTTATCCTTTCATTAAAGGTGTAGTGGGTTGACACTGGTTCGATGGCAGACACCTACCAGAGACAGTCTATCACCTCCCTCTGCAGCTGGACAGGGGAAAGCAAATATAGGACAGGTTCATGGGCTGAAATAAGATCCAGGACTGATCACTCACCAAATACTGTCATAGGCAAAACAGACTTGAGCTGGAGATATTAAAATAATTTATTGTTAACAAAATAAGGATAATGACAATTAAAATAAATTTTAAAAACCCCATATTTCTTCCACCATTCCCTCCTTCCCAAATTCCACCTCCTCCCCACAAGCAGTGCAGACAGTTCTTAATGAACTTTTCCAGTGTGAGTCTATCCTGTGGGCAACAGGTCTCCATGAACAATGGCAGCAGGGGACACTCCCCCATGGGGTGCAGTTCTTCAGGCACAGCCTGCTCTAATGTGGGTCCCCCACAGGGTCACAAGTCCTGCCAGGAAACCTGCTCAGCATGGGCTCCTCTCTTCACAGGTCCTGGCCAGGAGCCTCCCCCAGCACGAGTTTCCCAGGGGTTCACAGTTATCTCTCAGATATTCAGCTGCTGTGACTTGAGGCTTCTCCATGGGACTGCAGGTGGATCTCTGAATCCCTGAGTTCCTCCATGGACTGCAGGGGCACAGCTGCTTTACCATGGTCTGCACCATGGGCTGCAGGGGAATTTCAGCTCTTTCAACCATGGCACCTCCTTCCCCTCCTTCATCATTCATCATTCAGCCATCTTTACATGACTACGCGTGACTCAAAGCACTCCCTAACTCAGGATGCTGAGAAGATTTAAATTTTACCTACCTTTTACAAATGTCCAGATATTCAGCTATGCTGTATAGGGTATCAGGAAAGTTGTGTTTAATGATTTTTTGCAAGGTATATAATATTAGCTATTGTTCCTTTTAAAAATTTCACTGGATGTGACCATAAATACACAACAAGCAATGACTGTGAAACAAAAGAAATTAGAATGGAATTTGAGAGTTAAAGACAGAACTAGAAATAGAGAATGGAAAACCCCTCAGTTTAATTGGTGTGCTTTGTTTCTAATGAGACACAGCTGACACATCATGGAGTGGATATGTTTGAGCAACTGTGAGCCTTGAGTAGAAAAACTGGATGGAAGACTATAATTCTTGCAGAAACATGCACTAAGAGAAGGTACTACTCTTGGTTACTTTTTTGGGTTTTAGGCAGTTGACTTAGAATATCTTCTAACTTTACATTTACCTAAAACTAAGTGATGCTTAGGTAGTCAATTGGTTTTATTCATATTGGCTAGAACATACATATTCAACTTTTTGAATACTTATATACAATAGTAGCTGCTGAATTTACAGATGAAATGTTTTGATTCCATTAGGGTAAGCAAGGTTAAATTACTTTAGAATGACTATTTTTTTTATGTTATACTTGTATTCCAAAATATAGATTACATTGAATTTTCACATTTTTTCCCAAGGAGATTTCAATAACTGGGTGAAGCCAGGTAATCTTACATTACAGCAAGACAAAAAGGAATTAAAGGGAAAAAAGAAAGCATCATAGCAAACCCAAAGACAGCTATTTTTATATTACTAAAATGTCAGCAGTTTATGTAAATATTCTCCTCACAGCTTAGCTGCTTCTCTTCTTGTTGCAACAACGTCATGTGTTAATCCTAAACAGATGAGCCTACATCTCCTTTTTGTAACTATGGTACTAACTGCAGAGCAGAGAGAGTTGTAATGTGGCATGATCTAATTCTGATGATTATTAACTACTGAAATTTGTTCAAATGTCTTTTTATGCCTAATTTAATAGAACTAAGTTTACATATTAAAATTATTTTGTGCATGAGAAACATGTCAGTCTGGAACAAGAGAGTTTGGTCTACATTGATAGACATTAGTGGTATGGATTTATTTTAATTGTCTGGTAGAAGAACAAACTAATGTGACAGCTGAATGGTGTCCCAACCCAGCTGCCTGTTGCTGATGAAACCAGCCTGCACTCTTGAGTGGAGGGGTCTGTGCATTCACTTCTTATAAGCCATAGGAAAATGACCCAATTTTTTATTCTGACAACTGTTTAGTTTTAGTATATGCATAGTTCAATTTTCTATCCCCACTTGTCTCAAATGTACTCTTCCAGAGAAAAGTATCTTTTATGTTGACCTATTATGTGTCAATAAACAGTATAAACCTAGAAGGTTTTATATCACACCTCAACTGGGCGTCAGTTGAACAACATTTATGCTTGATTTGCTATAACTGTCTTGATAAACAAAGGAACTTCAATTAGGTCACATAATTCTTAGACAGCCCTTTGCTTGCTGGTGGGTGCTTTTCTTTCTTGTTGCTTCTTTAAAGCAAACAAAACCTTTCACCCATCGGATTCAAGTCAAGCAAGTCAAATAGAATAAGATCAAGGGTTACAGAGGAGCAGGGCTGTACTTATGACCTGACAAGCTGGAGACCAGGATTTATGGCAAGAAAGATTGGGAAAATCCTGTGGCAGCTACCCTGAATGTATCAGCATGAGCAATGATAGACATTTCTTAGGAGATATTTTCTTTTTATTTTTCTCTATTTTCATGGAACTAAGCCAGTTTCTAATTAAGATTCTTAGTCATATATCTCCATCCAATAATTTGTGTGTTGCTTTTTGACAATAACAATGTGTGCTATTTATCTAACTGTACATCACTGCACATATTGCAGATGACATGAATTTTTAAGATAACTTCATCTAAGAAAAATTAAAAGCAATTTATTGTTAATGTTCACCAGTCTACGAATACATATAAAGCAAACACAATGTTTTCATGCATACTCTATAATTTTTTATATAGTAATTTTCTTTCATTATTGCAGAACCTACCATTAATTATTCAGCAGCACTTTTCCATTATATTTCAGAAACTTGTTCTGAAGTGCCAAAGAAATCTAATAGTAGTTATTTTAAACTTTGATGACATTTTTGCCATTCCTTTTTTATTTTACTTTATTATCTTCTTGGTGCCATGGAGCAGCCATGGTATGAGCATATACAGAAGAAAATTGGCTAGGGAAGCAGTGCTCTTATGCAGGTCAGGATGCAGATTTAGATTCACACATGTTAGCTGGAAGCTTGCAAATATTTCTCACTGTTTCTTGGCTTAACTGGTGGGAAATCTCTGGAGATTAGTGTTTCTTGTGAAGTGACTGCCAGTTTGGTCTGAAATCCTGTTAGTATGATTCTTCTCACATGATTACTGTCACGTTCAAAATAGTGAAGGGAAGCACAGATCCTTTCCAGTCATAGCCATGGAGATGCATTAGCTCAACAACTCCTTGCTGACATTTGGAACACTAGTGTGGGAGGTTCCATTTGCCCAATCTCTAATTCAGAGTAAAGGAAATCAATTGGAAATATATTTGATCTCTAGAAATGGGGAAATTGATATACCATACCTTTTTCCCCCCCACCTCATTATGTGTGGAAAAAAAGAAAGCATGACTCTTAGTAATTTTAGATGCTGGATGGTAAAGGCAATATTGTATTTGCTACTGTTTGGACAAATTAGACATCACTCCTCTTTCTGAGAAAATAGTGGCTGCCTTGGTGCAAAATATGATTGCCATATTGCAGACTGCACAGCTGGGAGCAGAATGGGCAGCAAGATTAATGAGATTTAGAGCTTGTTTATACTACCTAACTACTCTAACTCACATTCTATAATAAAGGAAAGAGATGTTGAAAGACTAAAGCTAGTTCTTTCTGCCTGAAGTGTCCTGAGGTTCCTATAGCACTTCAGTTGAGAACAAAACCAAATGTTACTAAACAGAATCAGAGGCTGCTGACAAAGCCTATATTTTTCTATTTGACATATATTTTATCAAGGTTGTATTTTCCCCATTCTGTTATAGATTTTTGATTCTCTTTTACTGCAAGTAAATTAGAGAGGTGATTTCTCTTTCACAGCCCATGACACTATAACAACTGCTTCGGTTTTATAGGTCCATGTCCCTGAAGAGCCTTGAGCTTTATGTGGCTTAACAGTGGTGTTTGGATACCATGAGTCGACACACTATCACTAGGATCACACTGACTTTTCCTTAAGGAAATATAATCAAAGTGCTGTCTGATGTACTCACAGTTGCCTTATAATTGTTTTCATAGTGATTACAAACCTTATATTTTAAACCTCAACTAAATTATATAAAATTATTTGGATCTTTGCTTTCTCTTCACAAATAATATTTGTATATTATATATATATATAAAAGTAACTATATGTATGAAAATCCCTTTAAAGCAAAAAATTATTCTTTAACAGCACTTATGAGGTATTTTAAAATACACACGTTCAAAAACTTTCATTTCTCTTACTTTTAGAAGCTGTTCTTTTAAGTGCAAGTGTAAGGAAGCCTTGACTCCTGATTAAATATTTATGTGTGTCTGGCCAGTCAGTAATGTTTCATAATACCTTTTAAAGTGTTTACAATACCTTTTAAAGTGTTGCTTATTAAATTGCAATTCAGCAATGAAGGATTTTTGCGCTACACCTGTAGGTATTCATGGCAGCAAATAATAAATTCATAACAAATGACATCTATTGTAGACATATGACACTTTCAAGTAGACTAGAGAGGGAGGAGTAGAGTGGCTCATAGGAGAGAGCCTTGGCTTTTGACATATTTATATTTCATACCCAAACTTAAGCCCAAAACAAAGCAAATATTCCAGTCTCTGTGCCGATCCTTCAGAGCGGGTAATTGCATCATCAAAGCATATAAATCTTTGCATGAGAGTTAGACATAGGAAAGATTACTTACTGCAGCTAGCACAATTTTTATCTTTTTTAGCAATATATTTTTAGTTTAGAATTGAAAAAGCACATCAACAGTTTTTCCTCAGTGAATTCATGTTGTGATAAGTTTGAAATAATCACAATGTCTCTTCTTTTCCTTGGAGATAATCATATAGCATCAGCTCAGCTCTAAAAGCATTTATCTTTAAATCTATAAAAGTTTCAGAAACAATACATTTAATGCATGCATTAGCTCTCAAGCCTGCAACATCCCTGAGTGGGAATTTGCCTTCCAAGGACTTAATGTTTTTTCTTAATTCCCTTCTGAGTGAATGTAAATTAAAGAAACTAAGCACCTAGAGCACTCCTCTGCACCCTGCAATGACAGTTCCCTAAAGAACCATTGCCGTAGCACTAAACTGAGGATGGCACTGGTAAAAATTCTTGCACATTCCTGTCATTCACTCTTTGGGTGCCATGGCACATTGCTCAGGAGAACACTGCTTCAGAATGAGCCATCAATCAGTGTGACTGTTTCTCAGCCTGACTCTCAGTTTATCAGTGAGTTAAGGAAGTCTGTGGTGTAATGACAGATGTATTACTCTGTATATTTCTTTTTCATGACAGTCAGTTAATACATTTGACAAACAAGACTGTTTGGAAACTGTTGAACCAAGAGCTATTGTTGAACTTTAGAGGTGTACATATATGTGCATCTATATACATACATGCAGAAATAATGTCTTTTGCCTTCTAAAAATAGTTGATCCATGGGGCTGTTGCATAGGTATATTCAGAGTTGTGTTTATCTTATAGAAAATGAGTGTTCAGTGTTCCTTGCCTATGACCCAGAAACTCTTTCCTTGCTGGTGTATCAGCAGGAGTATTGTCCTAGTTTTATCCCTGAGTCAGACAACTGTCATGTATGTGACTGAACATTACATGTGAGAGAAAAACACAGCTTGACCTTTATAATCACACAGTGTTTGTTTGGTCAAGTAATTGAAGAAGTTATGGAAATGTCCATATAAACATGTAACTAGGAACAAGAAGTTTTGGGTTTTTTACATTCATAAGCAATTTTATAATTTTAAAATGTGTAATTGTATATGTTATAAATTTGTTTGTATTTGTATTTATTGTTGACAAAAAGGTGAATGTTTATGTAAAATAATTCCCTAAATTATTAAAGTTGTTATGGATCTTCTCTAACACTTTTGTGACTGAAATAAAAAATTAAACATTTATGGAAGGAAATTTAAGTGGAAAGAAATAAAGCTATTCCTTCTAAGAATAACCTTCCATTCCTTGAATTCCTATAGAGATTAGTATAGTTTAAATAGCTGATCAAGCACAGAGACAGGCAGGATTAAAATGCCCAACACATAACCGGGAACTTATGTTACATATTTTAGAATATAAAATTCAGGGATGATGATGATGATGACTTACATGAAGTTCCTAATAGCTCAACATTGCAATTCTTGAAACAAGTTTTATCAATAGGTAGGGTTAAGAGAGTTGCATTCTCCAACGAGCCATCTCAATGTATATGTTACCTGAATTCTTACTTTTTCCACTAATGACTTTCTGAGAGAGTCTTACCAAGAAATCTTACATGGTTGTTAATTATAAGAAAAAGCCAAAATTCTCCCCAATACCTAAATATGTTTTTCTACTGTTATTCAGCTATGACAATAATAAGACAATGGTGATAATAATGAGATGATATTACTTTAGGGAAAGAAAGCTTATTTTCATCTCTTCTTAAATGTATGTATACAATTAAAAGATAACAGTATCCCCAGAAACTTTGACTAAGCAAATTATTTATTTTTCTGCTTTCCTCTTTTTCTTTTCCCCCCACTTGGTTATTTCCCCATTCTTTCACATAGAATGTCATGATAATTCTGTGACTGGAAGTGATGTCAAAGGTTGCTTTAGTTCAACCTCTAGCTCAAAGCAGGGTCAATTATGAGATCAAACATGGTTGCTCAGGACTTTTTCTGTCTGGGTCAAAAGAACTCTCAAGGGTGAAGATGATACCAACTCCCTGGCAAGCCTTCTTTCTTCCCTGCTGGACTGCCCTTATGGGGAAAATGCTTACACTGATATCGAGTCAGAATTTCTTGTTTCACCTTGTTATCAACCTCCTGCCAGACACCACTGTGCAGGTTTTGGCTAGGTCTTCTAATTAAGCTCCTCAAAGATATTTAAAGAATGTTATTAGACTCCCAGTAAGGTCTCCAAGAAAAAAGACAGGAGGAAAATATGGTCTTCATAGTCTGTTGATTTGTTGCTCAGTCCATGATTAAAATAAAATTCATGGAAAGAAAAATTGTCCTTAGCCGTGTTATTAATGATTTTATTCATTGCTTCTATGATGAGAGAAAGCATTCTGAACACACTTCACATTCTTACTTTTGCTGAGATTATTTAAGAGGGACTCCAACAATCATTTAGGAATATTGAAGACCCTAAGAATTAGAGATGAAAAAGAACTGTTTAGGGTAGTCCAATGGGACACAACTGAGAGTGATGTGATACAGTGGGCAAAGGAAAAAATTTGGGTTGAAATTAGCCCAATCTCTTGAATAATTTAAATTTAGTCCAGATACATCAGTCAAAAACATCCTGTAGGCCTGCAGGAAAATGAACATGACTGAATAAAGGGGTTCTGCGTCTCTTTTTACTAATTTTATTACAATTCCGAGATGTATGGAAGTATTCAGATATGGTGAAGATATCAAAACAGAGATGTTAAAAAGTAGTTCCCTACAGAAGAATTAATCAAATATCCTAAATATCCTTTGTACCATGGAGGCTTTCTCAAGTACTGAAAAATTAATCTGGAAGATTCTAAAATCTTGTGTAGACTAGTTACTTGTATAGACACTCTTGACAGTTTTTTTTTTAAATTTACCTCTGGCAGTTAAGACTTTTCACTTGGGTAAATTAGCATAGTGTTTAATCAAATTAATTCTTTCAGTAAGTAGAGTGGATAAAATATATTTTAAAAACTGAAGGGCAACCCAAATACTATTTTTTCAGAAAAAGCTACTTTCTGTTTGAAGATACTTCAAATGAAAAAACATTAGTGTTGAAGTACAATAGGTTTTTACCTACAAGCTTAGTGTTTGCAGGCTGTGGGTTTTTTTTCATTCAATTCCCGGGTGCATTGCCAAATATAGGTGAACACTTGTATTTTATTTTTTTTTTTTTCCACTGGAACTTGAATTCTATTGTGTTGAAATAGAATATTCAATAGAATTCATAGGAATTCTATTGACCTGAATAGCTTTTAGACCAAGCCCTAGAAAATCTAGGAAACAAATTGTGGTATTGTAGGATTTCTTTACTAATTAGGCACCAGAAAAGATAGTCACTGAAATATTTTTTCACTGTGAAGTACCTAAAAAGGGCAATGATTTAGTCATGAGTGTTTTACTGATAATGGAAACTAGCCTATATGATTATGTATTACTCATAGGTATTATGAATTTTGTGTTGATTTTAAAAAGAACAGAAAAAAGCGAAGGGTACCAACATTTATAGTATGCTGGAAATTTTAATGAGTTAATTCTCAGTGTTGAAAGAAAACATATTTATTATAAGCACAAAAGAATTTATTCTTTTCTTAATTGAATGATTATGTATCATCTTTCACATAAATATGTGAGAAAACTCTTTCCTAAATTAATATACTTACCAGTAGTGTTGACTCAACAGGTCTTCACTCTTCACAATACATGTGGTTAGCTCCTTTTTGGGACATCTTTATTTTCCAGACTGATCAATGCACTCTATAGGTACAGCTTGTTCTAGGTCCTTCTGCATGTAAAACCTTCTATACTACATCTTAGTTGTAGAGAAACTGAGAAAACTGGTATCTCACATCACTTGACAACAATGTTCGCTTGCACTTTCTGGCCAATTCAAGCAGTCAAGTGAGAAAAAGAATTTTTGTGAGAAAAGAGAAAATACACTAAAGGATACAAGAGGTTGGAAAAGAAGTGGTGGAAAGATAAAAATGGAAACACTTTTTAATTATCTTGTTACAACCTCAAAATATTCTGGAATTCTTGGCTATTATTAAACCTATCCTTGGTGAAAAACTATTTCTTCATATTTGTAAACTCACGCCCATATCTTCCATGTTGTCACCCTCCATGACCTTTTTCTAAGGTCATCACTGAAAAAGGCAGAAAGAGAAGTTTGAGAAACAAACATATTTTATGAAAAACAATGTTCTGGAGGGCTAATGCAGAGAAAGGGAGATATCACTTATGCAAGTCTGTTTGCAAAACAGAATTTTAGGACACATTAGGGGTACCAGGAAGAGATGATATTTTGTTACTCCAACAATGTTTTTTTCTCTTAGCAGATTTCACCAACTTTTTATTTTGTTTTATATGTTCTGCAATGTCTACTCTCAAAATAATAATATATTTTTAAAGAACTGCCTGAAGCCCTCTTGTATACTTAAAATTTATTTCAAATTTCTTGGACAGTTTGAAAAATCAGTCTACAGCATTCCAAACAGCAATTCTAAGCATTACAAAGAAATTATTTCAGAGGTTCTTTTAATTATGCTCTTCAGTCAGCCCATATATTTAATGCAGTGTTTGTTGTTTCATTTTTTGGCCTAGCATTAAGGATGATTTATAAACAGAACAAATAAAGCGCATAAAATGTCAGAGCACATGTGTTCATGCAATCCACAAAAGTTAGAAATTAAAGTTGTCTTTCGTTTCTCATATACAAAAGAATAATAACCTGGATTTAGTATTGTCATATTTCTCCAATGTTTTGTCTAGTTTTGGTGTCCAGACTTCAAAAGGCTGTTGCAGATTTGGAAATACTTCAGAAAATATGTAAAAAAAAATCTTTGTCTTCTCTAAAGATGTTTAACATTAAAACCCAGAAATTCATAAAACTACCCTTTACCCCAAAATGGTTGATGTGGGATATTGACATAGAGAATATTCTGGGCTAATTTAGTTCAGTTCCTATCTACAAAGTCATTGTATGGTTTAAACTGTACAGTTGCAATTCTTTTCCCCTCAGAATTGCCTGATTCATTGTGCAGGCTAATTAGTGCTTACTTCACATGCACAGGAAAATTTTTCTTTCTCTTGATATATTTTGTGGCTTTACAATGTGGTTATTACACATACTATTCAAATTTTATACTCAAAGCTTAATCAACAATCATTAATGGCAGGTACTTCTGTTTAACTCATCACAAAAATGTATAAGTGCTTCACAAATTTACTCGAATTTTACAACCCTGTAAAACCAGAGTTGGATGGTACAATCTCTTTTTCAATACACAAATGAAGCTCCAAATGTATATTAGGATTCAAGTTGTCCAATGTCATGTTTTTAGGATGTTGGTATTTACATACAACACCATATGTTCAAATTACTACTCTTACTGTCTTTGTGTTGGAAAATATTGAGCATTTCTTCATTTGGGCCACAGAGTTTCAGAAAATGAGGACAGTACAGTTAACAAGCGTTTGTGAAACGATTCCTCCCCTGGAGATACTGAAAACTCAGCTGGATGTGGGCCTGAAGTGCTCTAGATGGCCTTGGTTGAGAAGGAAGGATAGACTAGATGATCTCCAGGGATTCCTGCCAATCCCAGTATTTTGTGATCCTAAAATTCACCTTAGTCTCCTTTCAACTCCTGAGACCCTTGCCTCATTTAGTGATAGAACATAATCCAGCAAACTCCTACAGTGTGAAGTAAGAAGCCAGACTTTTTACCTAGTGAAACATCATCAGTTTTCTTACAGTCTTTTTCAGGAAAGCCTGAACTTTCCTTAAAATTATGATCCAAAGTCAAACATACGTTAAGCAAAAGGGATAACTTTTGGCAAGGACAGAAGTAAGCATAAGCAGGTTCTTATGAGAGAAAAAGATAATGTTTCCTTAAAGGTACTGAAGTTCCATCACTCTGTATAACAAGAATGCTTGGCAGCATTTACATGTGGACAAAATTTCTGTCCATAGAGACCCTTTATTGGAGAAAAAGCATAGTGAGAACCAGGAGAGAGAAACTGGAAGATGAAAAAAGCCCAAGGTGGAACTAAGGTGCACATTTTAGTAAATGTAACTTTTAAAAGATATGCTTGCATTTTCTTGTATTTTCAATTTGAGTTTAGATGTTTTAAATACATCTAAGATGACCAGAGACTTCATGAAGAGAAAGTAATGGCCTGGGCCATGTATGTGGTCAAACTAAATTACTGGCATGGTCTTGCCTGGCCTTAAATTCTGTGATTATGAAGATGTCTCACTAGAGAATTTCCAAGTCATGACTTAAACCTGAAATTAATACCACTTAAAGGAAAACAATTAGATTAAGTTTGATTTCCCTAAGACGTATGAGAGATAAGAGGTCAAACACTGACAGCAGCACCACTCTTAAGAAAAAGTCCCAGGTATGACCTCAGGTTCTTGGACAACCTCCAAATACCACTCAGATAAGAATAACCTGACTATTACTTAGTTTGTTACAACTTTCCAAAGTTCTACTCAGTTTATATTAGCTAGAAGTTTAGTTCTGTTGTGGATTATGAACTATGGATTTTAAAAAGAACAGTACATATTATCATACATCATAAATGTATGATAACATTTGTCACTAGTGTAGTTTTTCCCATCCTGAGTATATGTAATTCCTTTTAAAATAAAAAGAAAAGAAATAAAGAGGACAGTTTTAGGTGAAAAAGGCGGGGATTGTGTTTTGTGTTCAGCAGAGAAGCTGTTTGTCAGAGTATATACACAGTGATTTGTTTTTGTCCTTTGATTTTCCTTTTGCTATATTACGGTCCACTAACCAATGATTAAGAACACTAATTCTGAATATACTCTTACTCTACCTTTGCTGTACATCTGAAGGATATTTGAATAAAATTGTCTGCACTTAATTTCTCATTAGGAGAGAACAAAGCCTGGGAAGGCTAATCAATCAAAGAAACACTTTTCATCCTAATGAGGAACACTGTCCAGACTTCATCATCAGAGGGGCAGGGACTGGACTAGGATGTACAAGTAATCTGCTGCAGCTCAGTTGCATCCCAGCCCCAATAAGCATGCTGTACACACTGGAACAGGAGCAAGTCTTTCTGTATTAGCTAAATTTAAGCATTACCCAGAAAGATCCATAGGTTTTCTTAGTGACAAGGACATCCTGATCAATCACCATGATGGATGGCCATGTCATGCATATGCCATTGCCTTAGGGTGGAATCCTTTATATCCATTAGTCCTCCCATGTTTGTTACAACTATCTGGTAATTTTTAAACATGGATACTATTATTAAAAGACAATAAATATGTGAGAAATAATAGAATGAAGGACAGAATGAAAGTCTCACCCAGCAGTTCCATAAACTTGTTGTTGGTTTTAATTAAAACAAAATTGAGTTACATTTTGATATTCAAGGTGCTATTATTATTTTTGTTAAGACCCAAACTAACTTTCACTACTAGCAGGTTAAGATATATTTAAATTGGTTTCATTTTTTTCTCTTGGTTCATGGAGGTGCTTAATAGTCTTAATTCAAGTCTTGTCTAGTGTCCAAAGGTCTGAATCCTGTTTCTAGTGATTTATTACAAACTTTGCAGACACTCCTTTAAGAAAAAAGTACTAAATACGAAGAGGAATAAAACATACTCCTGGATGAATGTTTCTGAGGGTGTTAGGAATATCTGACTGCAAATGTTAACTGTTCCTAAATATGAAAGAATAATCTCCAGTTATTTATATTATTATATCAGTTTGTTCTATATATATTATTATAATTTTATTCATATACTATAAAGTCCTATAAATTACTAGATCTTAAGTTAAAACCGCTTATATTGAGCCCATTTTGGGGACTGTATTTTTGCATCAACTCATGTGTCTCACATGAACATTTAACCAATGCTTTTTCACTTCCTCAAATTTCATGACATTTGTCATCCTCTACGTCCCTTACGTCTCTCCTCTGCACGATTCTTTATTGGTTACACCATCATTTGCTATATTAAAATTTAATTTTCAGTAAACTCCTTGAAAAATATACATACATATTCTTCTTTTCTTTTAGAAACAGGACATGCTGGATCTGCAGACTCCAGAATCTGGAACAATATGTGTAGAACAAATTACCAGGAAAAATGTATTTTGGTGCTGAAGAGAACTGCTAAAAGTGCAATTTTTTTTGTCACATATTTCTCAAGTGGATAACAGACTGAACTACATAAACTCACAAAAATTGTAAGCATTCACATTTTTGTTTTGTTTTGTTAACTCATAGGCAAGACCATTTAATATAGTTTCATCTGCTGTATCGCAGTACAATTTTGCAGAACACCTACATTCACATTTAGAACCAAAACTTAGACACTCTCATTTAGTATTAGCCACATTTTCTTCCCACTATGTTATGTCTTTATAGATCTTTGCTGTTTTTCTGAGACAGTTTCTGTGAAGGAATCAGGTTTGACTTCCATTACAATAACTTTAAAACCCAAGTTTTATGTGTATCCTCAGTTTTTCTGATGCTTTGTGTACTAGATGGATCACAGACTTTGTTATCTACTTGATGAGCAAATAATAAATAGAAACACAGCTAGCTGTGCAAGAAATATGATTCTGCTGGGCAGCATAAGAGAGTTGGACGCCATGGATCTAAAAGACCAAAGCTGGCCAACACCATCAGCCTGGACAAGATGGTCTACCTGGTTTCCTGATAATTTCAGTTAAATTTGGGCTTTCATAATCAACATTTGTGCATCATCACGAGAACATTCATTCCAAGAAACAAGGAAAAACATTTTCTAAAAAAACATAACCAAGATCTATACAATATGTGGATAAATGGTCTTTGCTGACATATTTGTCTCTAAATATATTTTATTGATGTATAATTCAAATTTCATGATAGAATTAAGCAGAGATAAGAACATATGAAATTTAGAGCTAAATTGAAAGTGTGAAAATCTAGACTAACACTCCCAGAATCTAAACATTAGTTAAAAACTAGTAAAGTAGGAAAATTGTTTTAATTTAGCATTAAAGCCAATCACTAAGTGCATCAGAGATTTTTTAGAAAGCTTATAATTTTCTACTGCAACTCATCACTGAAAATTCCTCACTATGTGTCCTGTGTTCTTAGACTGAAATTTCTGATTTTATCCTCCACTGCTAGTTTCTGAGCTATTTTCTTTCATTTCCTGTTTCCCCTCATTGTGTTCCATAGTCTTTAATTAATTTCTATATTTGATATTGTACAGCTGCAGGGTATTCCTCTCTTTTATGCTTTTAGTTGGATTTAATACAATATTAATCTGCATCATCCATATCTTACTCTATCTTTGTTGCTTGGTAGCTTATTTACCCCTGAGAATATATTAACTAATCTGACAACTATTTCCTTCTGACATTAAGCATACTGATGTATTTTTCCCTTTTCAATCTCAATTTATTTTTAATTATAAACCTTAATTAGATCATGGTTCCTACCACTTAGGTACTTTTTCATTTGCTACATCTCTGATTGCATTTTGTTTTACTTAAATTGAATGATTTTTTTTTGTTTTTGGCTTCTTTAAAAAATATTACATCATAAAGCTCAGAATAATCTCAAAAGAGAGACTAGTAAATCATGATTTTGCTGATTAGGTATTTTGTTTTAGCCTCAAAATGTATTATATTAAAATACATGTATCTCAAGAACAACCTGATCCAAACACTTTGCCAGCTCTGATGAGGAATGAGGCATTTGGACATTGTTCCTGCCATGTGAATCAGATGTGGATTGTGTGCTTGTTAAGTTAGAAAAAGAGCAGATGATAAAAGGAACTTCAACATCTCTATTTTGTTGGCTCCATCTTGGATAGATAATGCTTATTATTATGAGGTGCTGAAACATGTCCAGAGAAGGCCAATGAAGCTGGCCAAGGCTCCGGGGTATATCCTAAAAGGAGCAGCTGAGGGATCTGGGGTTGTTTAGCCTGGAGTAAAGGAGGGTCAGAGCAGCCTTTTCACTCTGAACTGCTGCATGAAAGGAGGTTTTAGCCAGGTGTGGGTTGGCCTCTTCTCCAGGTAACATGTAATAGGACAATAAGAAATTCTCTCAAGTTGCTCCAGGAGAGGTTTAGATTGAATGTTAGAAAACCTTCACCAAAAGAAAGGGTCATGAAGCACTGGAACAGGCTGTACAGGGAAATTGTTGAATCACCATCCCTGGAGATATATAAAAAATGTGTCACTGAAGGACATAGTTTAGTGGTGGATTTGGCAGTGCTAGGCTAATGGTTGGACTCAATCGTATGGGTCTTTTCTACACGACTCTATGGTTCTTTGATTTCATTTCTTCCTCATGGCTAGTGTCCAAAGCTGTGCAAGCTGTATGATTGCAGTGGTAAGGGACCATACTTGGCTGCAGGAGATGGGCTGAGTTGGCTGTAGGTCGTGTTCAGGTGCTGAAATCAGAGAGCTGCAGAGGTCTCTGTGAGGAGACACAGACAGTTCCAGCTGGCTCCAACCAGCTCCAACAGACCCATCACAGGGCACAGCTCACCTCACCAGCCAACCCAGTGGTGCCTCTGAGGTAACAGGTTTGAGAAAAGCCAACACACTGCATGGCAGTGAGGAGTGAGGAACACAACGTGAGGAACAGCCCTGTGAGCAGAGGTCACAAGAAGGAAGAGACCAGAGATTCCCAGCAGCCCACATGAAACTATGATGGAGCAGGTATGCACACTGCAGTCCAAGGCCCCATGCCAGAGCAGGAAGATGTTTCCTGAGGGACTGTGTCTCGTGGGAGATACTTCATGATAGAGTAGGGAAAAAAGATGATGATGAGGAGGAACAGTAGAAAGGAAAAACTGCATGCTAGCCATGACCTCCCATTCTCATCTTCCTTGTGCTTCAGGCTGGATGGGAGGTGGAATCAGGAGTGTATTTATCTTGGTAAAGGGATGGGTGGGGGAAATACATTTTAGATTTTCTTTTGTTTCCCACTACCAAATCTATTTTAATTAGTAATAAATTTAAAAAAAAAATCCCCAGTCGAGTCCATTTTACTTGTGATTGTAATAGATAAGTGAGCTTTTTATCTTTATCCTGTTCCATGAGCTTTTCCATCCTGTGTTCTGCCCCTGTCCTCCTGAGGAGTGGGGCTCAGAGAGCAGCTAGGTGGGTATCTGGCAGCCTGCCAAGGCCAGCCCATTTCTGGATATCTGCTCTCACCCAGAGACTGAAGATCAGTGTATTTGTGTTAAAGTATACACTGAAATATAGGAATCAAACCCATAATTAATACATTTTTGATCCATACCTGTTATTACCCTCAGTTTAACAATTTCTATATGTATTGAAAGGAGCAATCTTTGTATAATACCCTTTAATAGTGAGAATCAGAACTCTACTGGGCTTAATTTTACTTAAACCATTTTGCATAATAAAACTTATACAAATAAATAATACAAATAAAAGTAATACATGAACATCATATCTGGGAGAACAGAGTTTTGATTCAGAGGTCTTCAGGCAGAAAAACTGAGACAGAGTTTACAGACACACACTGAAAAATGAGTTTCTAAATATGCATGGTCATACATGAGATTATGGTCTATGATATTTGAGAATATTGGCTTTATATGAAGCAATAAAAAATTTCTCAATAAGGTAAGTAACATAGCCCAGCGTTTTCAGTCTTTGTGATCTAAATTCTTACCACTGCCCTCCAGTTTAAAATACATTTTCCTTGGCGAAGCAGTGGTGGAAAGGAATGAATGCACAGTTTTGCTAATCTTGTAGAATATTTTGAACATCTTATAAAGATTTCAAGTGTTCAAGATATTCTATCTTTTCCAGTATATTTGTTCTCTTCAGTTCTTTATTGAAAGAATAAATGCTAGAAGATGCTGTACAGTCTTCTTCACCTGAATATCTCATTCTGTTTTGTCTCATTTTACTTTATCTCATTCTGTTTTATCTGTGTTCTTTCTCTGTTTAATTGTCTGGAAGACCCCATGATAATTTTCCAGTTAGGTAGATCCAGGTTCATAGAGACCAAGTCCCATTAGATGCTTGGTGCTAAAACTGTAAAGTCCACTTAGAGATTAAAAACCAAACCATAGAGTACACCTTAGAATCCACTTGTTTAGCCTTCCTTCATAACTATAGAGTAAAACACTGAGTTACACTGACTTGATAAAAAGTGCCTGTGCTTTTTTTCCTTCTAGGGAATACATTTTGCCTGCCTTGTTACAGTATTAATAACATGATAACTCTAAATTATGTGTGTCCTGCCAAAGGATGAGGTGACTGCTCATATTTATTTTGCCTTTTTTTCCCCCTCTTTCTTTTTTCCTCTAAGTTGCAAGTATTGAGTGGCAGCACTGGGGGAAATTTCTAATTTTAATTTCCAGTAGAAGAAAAGTGAAGAGCTAGCAAGACATTCCAAAAAGTAATGCCCTGGCCATGAAAAAAATTACTTGTAGAAAGACTGTTCCTAGGTTTTAAATTCCTTTCATCTTGACACTTGTACTGCTTTGGTCCTAGGTAATTTGGTCCTTAGTCACTAGGGTTTTTACAATGTTGCTTTCCAGAGAAAGTTAACCTGACACATAAAAAGAGAAATGTTATATAAGATAACATATAAAGTGCTACTAAGTTTTCCTTAATGGCTTGCATTATAGCTGTCATCATAGAAATAAATGCCATTTTGGACCTATATGTAGGAATAAAATACAAATGTCCAAGATTTTCAAAACAAAATATCAAAACTAAATATGTTGACATTTCAAAAACTCTGTATTTCTTCTGGACCTGTCTGTGTTTGATGTTTTTAAGCTTTGGTCAGTATTTTTATTTAGCTGCCACGTTTCTTTCAGAGATTTAAAATGGATTTTTTAACAAGTATTTTACAATTTCAGCATAGAGATTTTTAATTGAAGATTGTTCTATTTCATTACTGTACAGTGATACAGTTGGTGGATTGAAGCATTTGTGCTGAAAAGAATTTTGCACACTTGAGACCACAGAAACAACAAAAGGAGATTAGACCTTCAAATAACAGTATTAAAATCGTTTTAGAAGGTTTATGAATATTACCCAGCTAAAACCCATTTTAATATTACCTTCTCTGCTTTTTTAGCTGTTACCTCAGGCTACACAGTAGATAAAATCTTGTTAGTACATGGATGGGTCTATTAAAAAGCTCTACTGTGTTGAGTCATCTATTATAAAATGTATGTACATAAACCTATTTGACAGATTGAAATTGCTATTATTAAAAAAAAAATGGTAAGAAAACAGACTGATATTTTATTACTGAAATAAAATTAGCCAGAAGGATTCCAACAATTAAAACATTCATGTGTGAAGTGCTTCTGTAAAGCAGATCAAAAGAATGGATTCATGATCCCTTTTAATTAGTGGTTTCTTATTGCAAGTTATATAGGCTTTTGTTCCAGTAATTTTAAATTCATATTTTTCTCTGCTTTTGCAGATTTGTTTAAAAAAGACTATGTAATAGGGACTTTGGATTTCTGTACTATTCAAATGCTTATGACAATTTTGTCTAAGGAAAGGATAGCTCATTATATGAGCACAAAATCTCTCTCTGTCGGGCGATTTTCAAAGAGAAGGAAATCCTGAACAGCTCCCTGAAACAGGCTTGGAGGAGTGGGCCACTGTCCATGAAATGAATGTTCCAAGCCTGAACATCTGGCAGGACTGTGGTTGGATTACCCTCTTGCTTTAGGGAATGGTCAATTACAAGAATATGCATTAAGATAAAACCCTCTTAGTAACCGGTGTCACTGAAAGTGAGTGTCTCACTTGTAAACCATTCTTTACTGGCTTAAAGTTATGAACTCAGATTTTCCTGGTAAATAAATTGAAATCAGTACTGCGAGAAAGGTCGCAACTAGTCTAAAGTGTAAATAGGAGGCTGCAGTAGTCCCCTGGGTCCAGCCTGTGAGTCATGACAATGGAAACATATTTTAAAGTCTTTGTATAGCCTGTGGTCCTCCATTTTCAAAATACTGTTATTTTGCAAAGCACATTTTCCTGAGAATGCAAAAAAGCCCAAAGCTTGCCCATAATATTCATTCAGATCACTTTAGTAGTTCTACTGAGTCAATTGGACTGGATATGCACAGGTCCAAGGTTATATAGAAATGCAATGGCAAAACTTAAATCTATAGTTGATCACCTAAATTTTAGCATCTCGTTCTTTCCTTCAGTTATGCTTCCTTATCTCCCCCCAAATGTGTGCTTATCAAACACAATTGTTCCGCTCCATATCATGGAACTTCCCTTTTAATTTACTCTGACATAAGAAATGCACCAACAAAGTTATTAAAGTAAGCAGTCTGTGCTAATGGAATCTTACTTCAGCATGTAACATCACTGAATGGGGGTGCTTATGGAGCAAAAAAAAAAAAAAAAAGAAGAAAAGCATATTCTTGAAAGCCTGCAGGTGTTTTAAGTCTGTCTTAAAATTCTCTCCCTTGAGCCTGTGTATGTTTGAAAACTGACTGCTGTGTATGAGAATTATTTCAGTACCTTCATGTCTCAATATTTTAGTGGTTTAGCACTATCAATTGACATGATATGATAGATTGTTAGATTCTATTAAGTACTTAATATATACTTCCAGATTGCCTCAGTACTGCAGTAATGACTCCTCTCACTTAAAAACCTGAAAGGGAATTAAGTGACTGCAATGATATTGAAGTAAATGCTAGGAAATGAGCTCCTGTCGAGTAAAAACACAAAAAGAAAAAAGAAAACATCAAAAGTTTTGGAATTAAAACAGAAGTGCTAAAATACATGTTATGGGTGGAGTATTTTTTAGGTACTATAGTAGAAACTGCAGAACTGACAATAGAGAGCAAATGTTCATCCTTCAGTCATCCTGTCCTCAATTGTGTAGGTTAAGTAGATATATATATTTATTTATTTAAAATTTGTGTTCTATTTTTTTCAAGGAAAGATGCCTTTTACGAGCAAACGTCTTCACTGAAGTACAGTTCATATCATGCTATTAATGTTTAAATAAACCAATCTCCAGTGGTTGTAAATATTCCCAAGTTAGCAGAGACAACGTAAAGGAGAATCTGTTATGGTTTTATAGAATCCATGTAATTTAACTCTGAATTTGCACATGAAAATCTTGCTATAGTAATTAGTGCAGTCATATCACAAACAATGTGTTTTCATGGTGATGATTAAAGTCATCCAATTAAATCACATTTCTAGAAAACACACTAGTTTTGGACTATTTTGGAGAAGAAGCAATAATAATATATTTTAAATTTCAAAAATCTTAGGCTGAGCAAATATTGTTAGTTACAAATAAAATTATAGTAAAGGGTTATATTTTGGATAACTACACAATCTGCATAGCAGTGTAATCTATATAAAACAGAATTTTTCCTCTATCATAAATTCATATGGTTCCACCATTGTAATCTGAAATATGGATATTAACATCAGCTGAGAATTGGGAAGATTTACTCTTGGAAAGCAAGGGTTGCTAGAAAATATGTGAGTATTTCTGCACTAGAAACCTGGGGTTTATCTGTTCCCAGTTCCTTTCTATCTTGCTAGCAAATTACTGATTCTCAATACTGCAATATCTGACAGTTACATATTGTGAATTTTGTGTTTCATACACATATTTGCCTGTGTACAAATACATCTGTGAGAAGCACTAGGAGTTTTGTCAGGGGGTAATTCGTCCTTTTGTACTGTAAAGTCAGTACTGAAATAGGATGATTTTTAGCCCAAATGGCCACAGATTTATATATTCATATGTTGTGTTTTAAAACTAGCTGGAAATTAAGCTTAAAGTGGCTGCTTCCCTTCTTCCTGCCCACTCCAGTAAGAAAGGGACAAAAAGGCTGAGATAACAATTTACTGTAGAAGACAGCACTAAGGAAAACATACCGTGACAGCAACAATGCTAACAACAACCGTGTATAAAAGAGGGTGATTACATGCAAAAAAAAAAAAAAAAAGAAAAAAAAAAGAAAAGTTGAACATAAGTCAGCAGTGCCCTGGCAGCCAGGAGGGCCAGCCCTGTCCTGGGGGGCATCAGGCACAGCATCACCAGCTGGGCAAGGGAGGGGATTGTTCTTCTCTGCTCTGAGTTGGGACAGCCTCACCTCAGGGGTTTGTGCAATTTTGGACATCATAGTAAAAGAAAAAAAGCTACTAGAGAGTATCCAAAAGAGGAAAAGCAAGGAGGGCAACACTCATGAGGAGCAGATGAGGTCACTTGGTTAGTCAGCTTGGAGAAGAGAAGGCTGGGGGTGCCTTCATCATGGCTTACAGCTTTCTCAAGAGGTCAGTGCTGGGGCAGGTGTTGATCTCCTTTTTCTGGTGACCAGTGACAGAACATGAGGAAATAGAATTTATGAAATAAATAGAAAGAATATATGAAATGTGAAAGAAATAGAAGTTGCATCAAGGGAGTTTCAAGTTGGTCATTAGGAAAGAGCTCTTCACTAAGAGGATGGTCAGTCCTTGGAACGAGATCTGCAGAGGAGTGGACATAGCACCAGTCTGAATTCAGGGAATGTCAGGGTGCACTCCTAGTCATTTGGTTTAGTTTTAGGTACTCCTGTGAGGAGCACAGATTTGAATTTGGAGATCTTTATTGATCCTTTCCATGATTTTTTATGATAAGTACTTTGAAAAAATGTTATAGTGAGTCTTCCTCTCCCTTTTCCTTGGTGTAAGCCACTGTTGTATTAGATATCTCTGACACTACTGGACTTTCAGACAGATGTGTACTAGAAGAGCATGGTAATTGTACATATTATAACCCTACTTATAACTGGAACTCAAGACAGCAGTTTTGTTATATCTTGTCTAACCCAGTCATTATGAGTTTAAAAGAAAATTCATCAGGTTCTCAAGGACTGGGCAGCATTTAAAACAAGATAAAAGATATCAGTGAAAAATAAATTTTATTCTTTTTTTCAAGTTAAATCATATTCCTTAAGAGAAAAGTTCAGTGGAGTAATCGTAACTGAGCTGCTAGGAACTTTAATGGTAACTTTACTTGGATAGTTTTGTCTCTAAAAGAAAAATACATGTGTGGTTTAAGTGGGTGAATTTTAGTCATGTTGGTAAAAATTTTAATTATTTGAAAATGTGGTACTTTGCAGAAAAATAAATCATAATAGAAAAGCCCCTGTATTTTCATTATTCTTTATGTTTTGTTGTCTTCTGCTTACAAGAATGCTGAAAGAAAAAGTTTAAGATGTTACTACTATGAAATCCATAGGGTTAGAAGGACAGATTCCTAATCTGGCATATTGTAAGAACAGAATCAGCCAGCACCATGACCATATTAGAATTTAGCTAATATAAGTCATAGTTTCTTTATAAGCCTTCTTTCTAGAGGATAATTTGTCACATTTTTTTCTAACTTTGTATCTCTGCCACTTCAAAATCCATTATGCATAAAATAGCTTTCTCTATAGACCTCTGCCATAAATAACTAAATCCAGGCACATGAGGGTACCTTTAGAAAGCATGAAAGAGAACAAAGCACCTTTCTTTTGGTTAAATCATTATTTCTAATTTCTGTTGTGATCTCATTCAGGAGCATTCAACAGGGATCAGGATACCATAAAAACAAATAAAAGAATGATAACCTATAAACTAAGATCTTTCCTATAAACTGAGATCTGAATTGGATATTGTTACTGTCATGTAGAGAAAAGCTGAATCTCTCTTATACCCAGCGTGCCTGCAATAGCTAATCTGCCTGTTTCTTGGATTGTCAGAAATACATGACTGTGTCAGTCACTGATTGAGATGATAATTCTGTGAACAGATGAGGAAGGAACTGTTTGAGGCTTGGTTTTATTCCTTTCGTATATTTTATTGAGGAGCAGAAGACCACATATAAACACAAACTCAATTGGGGTACAACACAGAGGAAGATGTATTAATGTCAGTCATTGGTCTTTCTATTACAATAAAATGTAAAAAAACCCAAAAACCCTCATATTTTCTAATTCCTAGTGAGAATTTCTAAGCCTAGGAGATGAAAGAGGTTTTCTAGTTCCTGCAAAATCAGGAAATTTCCTGTGGAAGTCCCCAGTGCTGTGAGCCAGATTATTTTTTGCATGAGTGTATGTCATGAATAAATACCATTTCACTCAACATATTAATTAAAAGAAATTGGTGACTGAGACAGAACAGAATATACAGAAATGTGATTACTTTGGTTTTTACATTAATTTCTTTTACTTTCTTTCTGTCTAATTTCACTTGCAGCAATAGCAATTTTCCTGTTTCTTAAGAGGATCTCAAGTGATACTTTCATGGCACTGTTATTGAATTCCCTGAGTACAGTAAGCTTAACAAGAAAGAAATTGTACTTGTAGTACTCATATGCTTACCTGAAATTTTATTTAGATTTTTATTTATATCACACTTATAAAAGTGAACAGTTATTTAAAAAATAAAAAGTGTTAACAGCTTTCAGCAAATATGAAAATAAAAAGAAATTAAAAAGTTTCTGAATTTTAAGTTAGCACATATATATATATAAGTATATAATACACATATATTTAAATCAGTATAAGTACTTGCAGAGTAAATGATGCCTTTGAGAGGCACTACTGGAAAATCATAAGAATGATTAGAAACAAGTTATATCCAAACTAACTTTCAAATTCCATATATGAAACCTTAGAAGGAAGAGGTAGAGAAGAAACAGTTGCTACATTGTTTATCAGAAGGAAATTATCATGTATTTTTTCAGTCATCAGAGAGATTTGTAGAAGCTGCTCCTGCTGATAGGAATACAATCATAATTTGCTACTACAGAAAACCTTGATCTATTCTGTGCAGTCTGATCAGCTTATTCCACAGACTGAAACTTAATGATAGTCTTTCCATGTGAATACATCTACTGTCAAAATGACCTCCAGATACTCAAACCTGCCTGGGCAACATGAATTTCTTTCTTCCTTTTCTCCTGGTAAACAGGAATGCGGACATAAAATGTGAACAGTATTTCTGTATTACTGATTTCATTTGTGCTTTAGTTCTCAAATCCAATTGGCATGACAGTTAAAATTAACAGGACAAGGGCAACTGTCAAGGATGAGGCTGGCTATAAGCAGAGGGGCTTCTGTGGCTTTGTTTGCCTGTCATTTCAGCTGCTATGTCAGCTTAAATACCATCAGTTAAAAAACACAGAGCATAGCTTAAGGAGTAATGGGGTGGGGGGCACATTTGAGCAATGATCAAACAAGAATAAAATCCAGAGGGACCACACTCTCGGGACACTGTGGCACAAGAGTCTTTCAGAAAATGTCAGTGCAGGCTGATTAAACAAATGCTGCTTTCAAGGCAAAGCTGATCACTCTACAGTTTATTGGAAAAGTTCACATGCACTTGTGTTATCATTCTGAAATAATACGGATAAGTGAAAAATATTAGTGTTGTGATAAAATGGAATTTTGCATGAAGTTTAAGCATTTTCTGTACCTAGTATACCAGAATTTCACATTTTGCTTGATTTGCATTGTTGATATGATTTAAAAGCCTTTCAAAATGGCTCTTTGCCCAGACACAGCTTGAAAGACCAAACTCTCCCACAAAAGCAGGTGAAATTCATTTTGCCACACGTACAGTTCCATTCATAAATCTTTGTTCAATATAGTTCAATTTTTCCATTAATAATTGTCTTTTCCTGAAAAGTTATACGATACCCACTTACCATTTTTTTTCTAAAATTCTCACTTTTTTTCTCTCTCTCTATTCTCTTCTAATATTTATACATTCATAAAACTTTTTTTTTTCAGAGATTAGTTACTCTTATCCTATGAATATGAGAAATAAAACACAGTAAAAAAATCTTCATAAAAGAAACTGGAGTAAGAACGGTGTAACCTTTTTTCTGGATATTGAGAAGCTTCATAGGTACTGTTGCACATTATAGATCCTAAGTTCACACTCCTTAATCAAGTGACTGTCCCATAAGTCATTGATTTAGGATTGCAGAAATTGGCTGAAGTCCCTTGATTTCTACTATGAAAAGAGAAGAGAAGTCCATTTTTATTGGAGGGAAAGGAGAGACAAGGAGTGTAACCAGGCAAAAAGAGGGTAGGATTGAGCTTTTCAAATAGGTGCAGAAGTCATGATAGAAGTAAAGGAAGCTGTGTGCCAGAGAGGAAAGGATGGTTAATTATTAAGGGGTTAAATCAGATAAAGCCGAAACTGAAGTGTATGAATTGTGTTAGAGCTTGGTTATTCAAAAAAGCAGACATATAGAGAAGGCATAGAAAGACAGAGGCTATAAGCAGCCAGTAAAAAAACCAGAACATCTCACTAACAATAACCTCAGACACAGGTGACAATCAAAACAGAAACATGATAAAATACAGCAAAAACTCTTAAAGCCATCCTCCTCTTCTGTGAAAATGACATAAGGACAGTGCAGGGGAGTAATTCTCCCTTTCTGGGCCAGTGAACCTCAGCAGAGACTGAATAGGATGTGTAAAGACAGATCCTGCAGATATTCTTTTGAGGGAGGTAGGAGTGGGGTGGACTTTTTTGTAATCTTTTCTCCTCTTAAATAACCAATATAAGTTATTGAAATGAAACTCTTCAGCTGAATCTAAGTCCAAGGAGGGATTAAAAATCTGAGCTAGATAGGACATGGATCACATAACCGAAGAGAGCTCTGCATCCACCACAGCTGCAGGAGAGCAGAGATAGCATTTGATGTAGTGAATTGCCCATTTAACTCATCCACATTGAGCCCTGCACAACCCATCCCTGCCACAGGAACACGGCTGGCAATGCTGTTCTCTGATGTCTGGTACCACTTCCCTGGATGTCTTACATACCTCCTACATACCTAGTGCTGAATTACTAGCTAAGCCTATTCTGTGGGGCTTGGACTAGACAGCTCAGATTTTCAGTTCCTGGAATTCAGATTGTGGCTGTAAACCCTGTCAGGCTGAAGACATTTCGATGTAAATTACTGCATTCAAGAGGAATGCATTAGCCATGGAATGATTGTATGAAATGAAATTGCAACAATGCCACAGCTGTGGTTTTGAACAAAAGCTCAAGTAATTGTGGTTGTTTTGTCCAGACCTAAATGAAATTAGTGTGTTATAGAAGCGATTTTCACATGCCTGGGCTGAAAAGCATTTGTCTTTTAAGGTAAGAAAGAAAAACAGAGGTACATATTTTCAGATCCTCAATGAAATACTAGTGAAAACAGTGTCTTTATGAGATTTTCTCAGCTGTTGGGTCTTATAGGAAGCATTCTGCCTCTTTTAAAGAGAAGAGAAAATTAGAAGTGGAGAGAGGAGTGAAGCCTGTTTCACTCTGGAACAACGATGTATATTCCTGGAGTATAACAATTCATTAATTGGCGCTCATTGTATTAGACATTTTTTATCACTTTACCTCATTCTCATATTTCAAAAGAAAAAGTAAAACTATCTAGCACCCCTTCTGAATTTGTAGTTACAGTATCCCTTTCCCATGTGGTAGGTCAACAGGACTATATTGCCTTGTTTTGCGTGTCAGGGTCCCATTAACCTAATGTAATAGTTGGCACAGATTTCTGAGCAAGTTTTGTCTATGAAGTCAGGAGGAGAATCTGAGCGGAATATAATACTCTACTAAAACAATAATACTCTCATAATCTAACCCTCATTAACTTGTCAAGTCTAGTGACAGTCTTTAATAGCATTCATTCTTTTTTATGTTTTATTTTAAGTGATTTCTTTGTAACTACTCTAAAACCTAAAATAAGATTGTTACTCTATCTGCATTTAATAGGGAACCATTCTGTGCATTTTTTTTTTTTTTTTGTAACTGGAAAGCACTTATGTTTATTTGTGAGGCAGCTTGCCACAGATCTGTTTAAGAAATGGACAAAAGTATGTACATTTTATTTATTTTTATTTTTTATCTTGAGTAAATGCTAAAATGCTACAAATGGCATTACAAGAATACTGTTAGAAATTTTGTTAATTGTCTTGTGTTCTTTGTCACCAAAAGGGACGTTGGGAATTGAGGGAAAGGATTGGATTTCCATGACGTGGCTTGTACCACCTGACATTGTCAGTTAGCAAAACATATCAGAGAGGAGTAAAATATAGATGTGTTTGGGGGAAGCTTTGTGGCTTCCTGTGTTTCTTGTCCCCTTCCATTTGCCACAATGTGTGCCCCGTGCTTTCTGGGCTGCTGTGGTTCATGCTAAGGCAGTTCTTGTCTCCCACACCCGGGTGGGAAACAACACACTGCCCTTCCCGGAGTTCAGGGGGTGCTTGTAGCTCACCAGGACGTCAGTGTAGGTTGGGAAGACCAACATCTGACTAGAGTAAGCTCTCAATTCCTCATAGCACTCTCCCTTGTCAGGTTCCCTGAGGGCTGATATCCACAGCATAATGAGAATTTAATTCATCCACTGACTGAATCACCACACGTCAGGCTTCTCTACATTCATACCTTCAAAATCCAGAAGGAAGACAAAAAAGAAAAAAACTATCAAAAAAGATTGAAACTTCACTAACATTCTATATCTAGCTTAGCTGCTGTTTCTGTTTTGAAAATGGTGTGAAAATACTGCAATTTTGTTCCTTATATTTGATTCCTTTGTACATTTAGTTACATACCTCAAAAAATAAATACCTCTTCAAACTGATATTGCATTAGTTTCTTTTTCATTAGGTGTCTGTAACCACTTTCTACCCATTTGGGTCCCCCAAAACATAGCAATGAAAAAGTAATATACAATTCCTAATGATTTTCTGAAATACTGCACAGGTGCAAGCTGCAGCTGCTATGAGTAAACTAGATTTTGCTAAACTAATTCAAATCCCATTGGGGAAATAGAAGAACCACTGCATTCCCATAAAAATAAAAATGTTTTCATTGCAGGATAATGAAGTTTCCATGTACATTCTACCTAGTCAAAAGGTGCTTTACAAAGAAAATTAAAGTTATCTTATAAAAACTAATGAAATATAGAGTCTCTTAGATTCTCACTTTGTTAAAAATAAAATGGTATTAGTTATCCTCTTTAAAAAGCCTCACTAGCATTTTCAAAATTGAATGAAATTACTAAGGTTATGTTACAGATACTAAAATAGATCTGAAATTAAAACAATAAAGCATTATCCAGTATTATTAAAATATACAACTTTCCATGTGGACAGGTATATTACAGTGAAAACTGCATTTCACTACACATTCCTAAATGTGTGTTTACATCCGTTCATATGCTATATGCGCTAATTTCTGTTGCCAAGCATTTCAATGAGGAAGTTTTCTGAGAGACCTGGGTGTTATTTTTATTTTAAAACCCATATTGTGTACAATGATAAAGATTTCATGGAGGAAACACACACCTTCACCTCCTGATCAACTGGCTAATGGTGGAAGGAGTACAAGGAGTTTTCATCTTTGCCTCTCTGCATCTTCTCAGGCTCGAGGTAACACTAACCCATGTGAGGTGTGGACATGTGTAACTGAGAGAGGATGTGGTTCTCTGTCTTGATTGTCACAATGAGATTAATTTATAGTCTCGAAGTTCATTTGTAGAGAAGTGAGAAGCTCTGAACTAACACATAAAATACAGACCATAGAATAACAATGTATTTTTTACTAGAAAATAATGCATTTTGAGGCAAAACTTTCCTTCTCAAACTAAAATGTTAAGCTACTCTCAAAATCTGGAATGCCTGAAACCGAGTTTAGCTCTGGGACCACTGCTAAAAATCACTATCAGTGCTTGGGCACTGGTAGCAGGATATGCCCTGCATAAACATCTGAGGGCTGCCTTGATTGGCATCAGCCAAGGAACTGGGGGCTGCCTTATAAACCCAGCTGTGCAAACTGGGAACCTGCTGGCAGGCTCCTGGTTTGCAGACTGGGTTGCTGATGTCCCTGAGCATTTCCACGGACATCTGTGTCATGGGAGAGGAGATCTCAGAAAGAACATCTCAGAAATCATTTCATTGCTAGCCTTAGGCAGGGCAATTTGCTCTAATAATTTATTAGCTTACAGGTTATTAAAGGCTTATTTATACATTCCATCAGGAACTTTTCACCTTCCTATTTTGAATGTATTATCTGTTTAAAAACTAAGAATCATTTGAATTTGCACTATGAGGAAGGCCTAAATTATTATTTTAGTTTCCTAATGATTCTAGCAGGAATGAATAATTCTCTCTCTCTTTTTTTTTTTTTTTTTTTTTTCCTGATAATGTCCAGGATCAGAAGTGGATTACTAATCTGAATTAGTCTTGGTACTGTTTTATACTCTTTATGCTTATTTTTAAACTAACTAAATTAATTTAAAAACAGAGTTTCCTCTGTTAAGACAGATTGATTTTTTGTAAAAAATATGAATGAATTACTATTAGAGATTTTAAAAGTGGGACGTAGATGGTATACCTAGTCCTGTATAACTTTTGCCTATTTTGCTATTGTGATATCTCCATTGCCAAATCTGATTAGAATCTGATTAGGCGCTGTAAAAATGATGTATTTGAAATCATCCCAAAATAGATCCTAGGACAAAAAGAGAGATTTTTTTTTTTTCTACTTCACTGCCTGCAATATTTTTCAACTTTATTTTTGGACATACCTTGTATTTTGCAGAAAATGAGTTTGAAATGGGGTTTAGACTCTATGGAAATTCTTGCCTCTGTAAATCAGACTGGAGAAGATTTTTTCCATCCTGATCAGAAAAACCACTCTTTCCTTAATAAGCAGATCTGTCAGTTATTTCTCTCATTCTGAGCAGTCATATCACCTCCAGCTTTCTAAGGAAGATGAGTTTAAGGCAACACTGAAAATCTGTAGAAAGAATTGATGTGCTGGTTGCAGCTCAGGTGTTCAATTTTCATGTTAAACACCTGCACCCTTTTGAATTTGCAGGAACATTTTTTTGCATATTTCCAAATTCACTCACGTGTACGTTTTGTCATGTTTCTAGACAAGAGGAGACAAATTGGTGTATTTCTGAGGCTGCATCTGTCTGAATGGCATGTCCTAGCCAGTTGGATTTTGGAAGGAGCTATTAACAAATGCTTGTGTGTGAAAGGCCAATAGAAAGGCAAACTGATAGCAGTAATAATTCCTCTATGAAAAATTATTACATTACATATGTTTCAACATGTAAACCGTGAATAAAACTAGAAATGGGGCCCATTAGCCTTATTGTTTTTATTTACTTACTGTAAACTAAATATCTTCAGAAATATCTGCTGGAACAAGTCAGTAATTTACAAATTAGAAATCTTGCAGAAGTGCTTCAGCAGGTCTTTGTGCACACATGTGTCTTTAGGAACAGCATATTTTCTGTATGCTTTTAAGGATCAGGAAAATAGATTAGGGATATCAAAGCAAAAAACAGAGCCCCTGCAACAGATCACTTAAAGTTTTGAACAGTTTGGAGAGCATGTAATCACTACAGCCACTCCATATTTATTTTGATCATTATGCAACATAGAATGTGTTGCTTTTCACCCCATGCTGTAAAACTCAGAAATTTACAGCCTAGTGTGGAGTAGAAACATCAGAATGCTAGAGATGGACCAGTTCCAGCACTGATTGAATCATTAGCCTTGGGCAGAAAAAATTTAAGATATCCGTACAGAAAAGAATTTATTCAAATAATATATGAGGTTTGACTTAGACTAGGGAATTATAATTGTCAAGATTGACAGGTGATACTGCCTTCTTTCACATCTCTGTGACTTCCCTTTATACATCATGTCAATCATTTCTCTTCTAAATTTATTTAAATAATGTGTTATTCCTCTTTAGAGATGTTAACACATTAGTATCTACTGCCCTACCAGTGTCTAATCAGAACAGAAAATGAATTCTCCATAAGAATTATGTCGGCAGTCAGAACACAAAAGACCATGTGAATAAAATTAAGAATGCTTGACAAAGTTTATTCAATGAAAAATATGATTCTGAAAATGACAGAGGGGTCAAATTGGCTGCTTGCCTAATAACAGTATGGTAGTAAAATTAAAGAAGTCCAAAAATAAACACAATACGTAAAAATGTTAAAAGCAGAATCATTTTCCAACCAAAAAAAAATAAATCTTTCTAGTGTAAAGTATTAATAGTGAAATATTCTGTGCTAAAACATCTATAAAATAATATATATTAAGTTCATTAGAGCAATAGAAGTCTTATGAAAGAGAGATCATTCACTGCGTGGAGAATATTAAGATATTTTAAGTGATAAGAAAGCCAAAGAGTTTAGGAATACTCCTACGTTTGGAAAAATTAATATGTCTATTGTTTAGGTGGATATATTGTCTATCTATAACTCAAAAAAGATGTTAAGTAACATCTGGAGGTGATAAACATTTGAAATCATCGAGCTTGGAGAGTTGCACAAAAAAGAGCTTGTTGATGACACCTCTGGCTTGATAGTGTTGATCTGTAATAAATCTCAGGGATTGCAGAAAAAAAATCCAGACGACTGAAGGACAGTTCATATTGTGCCAATTTTCAGAAATACAAGTATGAGGAGTATGATATTTTTAAACCTAGAGCATTTATCTTTAATTATGAAAAGTTGGATACACTGATTGTTGGGGACATAAAGGAGAACAATTCATGCTAACTAACATAAATTTGTGAGAAATAGATATTGTTCAACAAACATAATTTTATTGTTAACTTAATTGGAGATTATAACAGCGATCATCACATCTATGTTAGTGTGTAGGAATTATAGACATGAAAGCTGAATTCCATTTTATTGAGGATAAATGGAGAATAAATATCAAACAGATAATAAATGCTCCACCCAGACCTTTTGGTGATCTAGATATTTGGATGCTCACGGAATAAAACTCCCTTCACAAACACAGCATCTGACCAGTGAAAACCAATGGATAGGAATGAACAGGGGAATAAAGGAAAAATGCTCATTTAATAACTGAGTGGTGGCAATACCTGCTCCTTGTTGCCTGGAATAAAACACAGAATTTTTCAAAAGAGCGGTAGAATTATAAAAATAAAATAATATATGAAATATAAAAGCAAATCTTTATTTTAAAGCCTTCAAGGTGCATAATATGGCAGTTTGCACATGATACAATATTTCTACAATTTTATAAGCTTATCTGATTAATATACCTATCAAATATTGTCCAATTAGAAGGGCAGTTGGTCAGACAATTTTTCCCCTGGGCAATCTGCCTCATTGGGGCCCTCCACACCCTGATCTTTTAACCCTACACTTTCTTGTGTGTATGATATATGGTGCAAAACAAAGTGTCCTCACTAGATTAATGACAAGATTAAATAGAATTTCAAGAATTTATTACTAAGGGTTTCTCAAACTATGGGAGAGGGCAGAAAACATACTAGAAGCTATAACTATATATTAACAGTTTACAGAGTTTAAAATATATGAAAAATATATAAAAGGCTAAAAAATCTTTAGGCATCACCAACCACCCTGTGTTGGTGGGAACACTGATGGAAGAATGCAGAAAGATGGTTTTGAATAAGCACCATTGTGGTGAGAATAACTTTCTGGTTAATCCTTGCCCTCAGGGAAAACAGTATTAATAGTAATATAATGTTTATAAATTTAAAAAAATAGATATTATACTTTAAAAAATATTTTCTCTCTAGCCATATATAGCTGGAGAGAAAGCAGAAAAGTATACAGAATCCTTTCCCTGAGTTCTGTAAAAAGTCTTCACGTCATGCAAAAAAGGTGAAAATTTGCTCACTCTGTTCTTTTCCTCTCATTACCCATTTTTCTGCAGTGATCTTAGAAATATTATGGGTTGTGTAATTTGCAAACCCATAATATGTGTGAGAGTGAGTTTCACACATAAAGGGACATGAAAAGCATGAAAAGCTGTTTCACCTCATGATTTGCCTCTGCCTTTCATTGATTTCAGCTACCTGTCAGGCTCAGCTCTTATCTATGACATTACTAAACTCTACTGTGTTCAAAGTTGTAAATTATAATAAAACTCTTCTATTCATCATTTCAGTGCCATGTGCATGGCAATTATTCTAACTGCACAATAAATGTCAGACCAAATTGTTCAGGGCCTTTTTTTGTATATTTAAGTGTGACTGAGGAAACACTGAAAGAAGTTAAGGAAATTGCTGAGAAGCGAAATGATTTTCTAACCTCATTCCATACCACAAAAGATTTTCAGGGATACATGCTTTTTTTTCTTTTTTTATTTTTTTTTTTTTTCACTTTATTGGAACCCAAGTCATTTTAAGAAGTTTGCATTTAACAATTTTGTTTTTTGAAGATGGATGTCACTTCCAGGATATCTGATCTAACAAGTTTGAGAAGTTATTGGAATCCTTTGAATGTTATTTTAAAGTAATAATTGTGTATTGGAACAAACCTTTACGCAAAAGTCTCCCATAAATGGTAAGAGTTAAAAAACTAGAGGGTAAATGGTCAGTTGTGACACAGCAGATTGATAGCACAGAGTTTCAAATCTCCATGAAAAGACCAGTGTTAATATATTTGTAAATATTTAGTGAATATTCACAATGTAGCTCTGAAGTTCAGAAATTATTTCATGAATATTAAAGTCCAGAGAAAGCCACAAGAAAATATTAAAGGATCATGTGATCAGTAATGTGGTAACATAATGTCAAACAGAACTAAAACAATACAAATTAATCCACAGAAGAGCGGAGTATTTGAATTTCCTGTTCACATTACACGTGTAATGCATTAATTCAGGAACAATTCCTGGGAATTTCTAGTCATTCTGACCCTGAGACACAACCTCAGAAGCTCACAGAATTGGCATGTCTTAATGAAAAGGAGAAGATTCAATCTGCTTAGGAAGATAGCAGTGAGGTAGATAATGTGACATCTGCAAACTGGTGTTGGACTCTGTTTCAGAAAGCCTGCATGATTAGAGACATGATGGGTCTGAACCAGTCTAACAGTTTCCAGCACTCTGTAGAGCATTTTTTTTCTAGAGGAAGAAAATAAATCAAGGAGTATACCTTATCTTTTTGGAGCCCATTTTATTTATTGAAATATAAAAATAAATTCCAGGGTTTTTAAAGTAGTTTTTAAAAGCTAAAATTTTATATCCTTCTAAAAAATAAAAAATGTTCTTGTCATTAAAACCACGAAGACAGCAGCAATTTTGTTTTGTTTCTAGGTCAATTCATTTAAATAGATTTGGAAAGTGGTGTTACTCTTATAACTACCAAATAAAAGAAGTCTGCTTGCTCTTTAAACAAGCAAAAATATATTTAGAACTTGGGGAACCAAATGAAGATTGGAAGAACAATGAAGATGAGCTTATTGTTGCTTTAGAATAATGGTTTTACATCAAAAACAAACAAAATTTTCGCTGTAATCAGTTTTGTTTACATTTGTTTCCAAACTGGAAATAACTGAAATTTTTTGCCTGCCCTGGAAAGTTCATAATGACACTTACTGTTACTGTTATATATATATATATACATACATCCACAGTACATAAAAAATGCAGAATTCTGCTTTTCTGCCTGCTTGTGATGCAGACCATGTACAATGCCAGGTGCTGAAGCACTCAGTTGCCAAACCCCTTGGATCTTGTTATGACTTTTTTCATATGAGCACACTCAGGAATTAACAACATAATTGAGATCGGTCCATCTTTCAAAAGTCTGTGTCCTTGAAATGTGTGCCACAATTCCCTTAGAACTTCTCAAACCGGAGAAATGTTTTTATTTTTCTGTACAAATTGGATCTGTGTATTCAAATTCATAAAAAATAATAGAAATACAGTCTGCTCCATTTAATTGGAAGTACACTCATAAATATATACGTTTTAAATCAAATGATGATGCTGTTAGTTTTGGTGCAAGAGAAAAAGAGCTGGCAGAGATATCTGATTAATCTATTTTTGATCTGGTAGAAGAGGGCTCTGACTTCATCCGATCAACATACATGCAAACATTAGGCTAATTACTAACACTGAAACTTTTATGACAATACAAAAGCCTGGTTACATTTTAATCACTGAAAGCTCTTAAAATAATCTGTTTACTATTGCAATGTAGAGTCACCAATATTTCTCCTCTAAAACGCAAGAAAGGTCTAGATAAAACACCCTGGCTCACTCATCTCCTTGGACTTCTCTGGAGTTGCTGCAGTGTGATGCTGCCACAGTATTTTGCCATAAAGAATTCTCAATTAATATCTTCATTTATTGTGAAGAACATAATGGAATGACACTACAGGATATGTCTACATTAGGACTGGGAGTGTGTTTTTTTTAAAAGAATCCACAGGCTGTCACCATTCACTCTGCTTTAGTTGAGGGCAGAGAACAACAACTTTCTTTTATAAGCTTGATGTAAACTTGCTTCCCCATGATAAAAACCATGTGCCGTGCTTCCAGGGATGCTAAACCAGAAGTTTGGCCTAAATCTAAAGTTCAGAGGTCTTAGTGCTGTTGTGGGTTTAATTTTGTAATTGTAAAATGTCAATATGAAATATTTTTGGATGTGAAATGTCTTGGAGGTTACTTTTAAATTTCTTTCCTTTAAGTGAAAGATTCAATTTTCAATTAAGAAAGAAGAATGCCAACAATTCTTGCTTAAAGTCAGATATTTAACTGTTTAATCATGTAATACTGAGCTTATGTGTTTCATCTTACCAGAAATTAAATTTTACTTGAATTCCAATCTTCAAGTTTAATTCAAATGTTGAGATGTTGTGCACACTATAAAAGGTTAAAACCTTGATTCCATGACACTAGTGAATGCACAAGACTGGGAGTAAGAAAACAGGAAACAAGGAAATAAAAGCATATAGAAAACTCTAGCAATAAAATTTATAATGTTCAGTTAAAAAAATAAAGAAGGCAAAAACCCCAATCCCTTTTAATTTTCTCTATAACTTCAACAGAGGTATTGGAAGAAAAAATTGTTGAGAACTGAAATGTCATTCCACTTACCAGCTGAGACTCAGCTAGCAACTCCTTCTGAGACAGCTGAAGTAAAGTATTTAAGAGGATGTTGAAATTCAACATATTTCCTGTATCCAAAATTAAACATATCTTACTGTAGGTAAACAGATTAATAACTGCCCAAAACCATAGAAAGGTCTGTCAAAAACCATCAGCTTCATCAGGAATTCTATGGGGTTTTGGGATGGGTTTTCTGATTTACTTAGATACCGAAAATAGAAAAGAATGATCTAGCAAGCTCAAAAATGACAAGACTTGCTTTAATTTTCTCCCATTGAAATCATTAAGTTGTTTGTTTGGCTTATTTTTTATGCAACTTCAGGGAGAAAAGATATGATTGTCACAACTTTCTATTTTAGAGAGTCTTTTAGAAGTGCACCAGTGTGTGGAGGGACTAAGATCTCCCCACAACCTAAATGCAGTTCTTTCATTCAGCCTGTTAATGTTCAATTAGAATTTAATTGATTCATGGGCTTTGTGTTGATCATTTTCAGGCATCTACTGCCATAATTTCAGAGTGCTTTTAGATGTCAAGATTGCTTAGTGAACAATGTAAGTGCAGCAAGATGGCAGCCATTGAATTAATTTTCCCAGGTTATTTAATCATACTTATTGTATTTCAACAGAGAAATTCAGTCTACTATTTTCCCTGTACTCTGAAAATACTAATGTGTTTTAATCAATGCCTTTTTTTTTTTTTTTTAAACTTATAAAAGAGTGAAATTCTCCTTAAATCCATGTATTAATTCTTTCTGGGCACATCCCAAAAGTTCAAGATTTATGATTATTACCAAGATTAATGAAAGCATTCCCATTTAGAGTAGAAGTGCACATTCCTTACTTCCTCCCCACCCTTTTATCCGGCAGAAACTAGCAGTATTTACTTATGTTCTATCCTGGTTCTTAAAATAGTGACTTGAAGGAAAGAAGAGATACGTGTGTTTACAGCATAAATAATTATTCTCTTTCTTGACTCTAGGTAAAAGAAATATAATATGTGACACAGCAGATTCTGCTCTTGCCACTGGAAATATAAATGAACTCTCCTGACTCTAGGAGATTTGTGTGTAGAATTGAACTGGTATAACTGAGATCAGAACCTGTTCCAAAGATCATGAATAATTCCTATAAGGCAAATGCCTTCAGCTGTCAATCTTCCAAACTGACCTGTCAGTGTCACATAATAATTAAACAGCAGCTGGCACTAGTGTAAATTTATAATTGCTATAATCCTTATTGCTGACATGTCAATATTTAACTTGCATTAACCTTTCCTTTGAGGCTTACAAATAGTGCATCTCTGGCTTGCTCAGTCTAATTTTTCATGTCATTGCCTTGCAAGGTACAAAGATTTATAATGTCATTTTGTGATGGATACAGACCACTCCTTTACTTAGCTTTGCAAGATGCACGAACTCTAGAACACTGGTTCATTTATTTTTTTTTTCTATCCTGCCTGATAAGTACTTTTTAACCATTTAATGATATGAAGGCCATGTCTCCAATATTTACTATAAGAATGTCACTCTTTTGAATTTTAGACTGCTTCTTTGGAGGGCGAGACTGTCCTTACTACCATTACTATATAGTGTAGGCTCAGTTTCTAGAGAATTTTCAGTTTGGAATATAGTTAAAAGAAATCAATAACATTAAAACTTCAGGGGGAAATGTTGTAAATTTTGGAATATTTATAAAAAGTCAAAATTTAGCCATTATTTAGTAGCCCATCTTGAGAAAACAAATTTGAAAATTCTGGCCGGAATGGTTTTTCTGATTCTTGGACTGCCTAGATGACAAAAAAGATTAAAAAAACTTGTGTACACTCTCACTCTGAATTGTTCCCTACCTTATGTTATGTTTGAAAGTAAAAAATTGTAAGTAAACTTGTCAGAATATATAATCCTTTTTTTTTTTTGCATTTTTGCATTATTCTCTCTACAATGAGGATTTTTCTTCAGTTACTTAACATATGGAAGCTTATAAAAACAATTATCATTAGATGCAGCATTACATTTGGACTCCAGATACTTGCAGTGATCACAAAATTAAATGAGAATTGGCTCCAAAATCCTTGTGAGTACTCTTCTGTACATCACACCAAACTAAAACAAGTTCTAGGAAGCCAACCCATATTTCCATTTCCAAAGATCTCTTCCACTCTTTAGGATTCTGAGAATTATTTAACAAGTATCTATATACTTCCATTATGTGCCCAGTGATGGCAAATTATAGCTCAGGGCTCTTCCTTGTAAGGATGAATTAAAATTCTACCTGGTATAGACACTATTTCATGATTTATTGAAATTAAAAATAACCTACACTCATGTTTATATTTAAACAATCTAATTTGTCACTTACAGTTATATTTCTGAGGGCTCTTCACTCCGTGGGAATTGCTGCTCACGTCTTCCAGATCAAGTTTTAAAGCTGTATGGAAGTGTGTAGTGAATTGATAAATGCCAGATATGATGGGTAGTGGGCACAGTAGATGGTGCTTAATGAACTTGATTAAGAACAAGTGAGAAATGTGAGCATGAAATAAGTACATCAGACCAGACTCTATATGAACAACAACTTCTTTTGCATCTGAACATTCGATAAAAGCCCTGAATTTTCTTTAAAAAAAAATAATTTTAAAAAAGAAAATGTTTGAACCTTCTGGAGAATCCATATGTCCTACAAGTTCCAAGAATGTATTTCATTATTGCTAAGGTTACATCAACACATACTGTAATATGATATAATCAGCTGCGATTTGCTGTGGCACAAAAATTGCATCAATATGTTTGATTAAAAAATGGCCCTTGCCAATATGTTCTTGTTTTACAAACAAATGAGGTATTTTGAAGTTCCAGAAAGGTTTAAAATGCAGGCTGTCAACTTTGTTTAGTTATTATGATGACTCCTCAAAGATTTCATATTGATCTGGGAACATTTCTCTAAAGTGAATTTCTGGATTTAAGAAATAAAATATTTTTAAAACAAGTAGAATCTATTTTTTTTTAACCTTCAAATCCCTTCCAGGATTATTTTTCTTAAATAAAATGTATTAAACATATAATAAATAAGTTGCTATACCTCTTTTCCATAATGTATTGATTTTAATGCCCCTATCCTAAATGAACACATATTCAGATTTTTCATTAATTCTTCTACTAAATTTTTCACTATTTATTTTTCCTGTAATGAAACTTATTTTTATTTAAATTAATTTACTGCATATCATCTGGATATCTCTATTCCTAATAAATTATGTTGATCTCTTGTAAAATTTTGTATATCTTTCAAAATTTTTACTATGATTTTGTTATTTTGATACTTTGATTTCAGAGTTCTTCCTTATTTTCCTTATTTTTCCATCCTAAATGATGTTTACAACTCCATGCAGACGGCACAAGTCATTGGAAAAGGGATTAAAAGTTGGCACATATGTTAGATGATGTGTCAAAAGATGGCTCATCTATACAACATATGACATGCTGTTAGAAAGTAGATTACCAAAACCCCTTTCTTGCCAAGTTCATATTTTCCAAATTATTTTCCCTTAAAAATTGGGTGATATGTAGGGGAAAAAAAATATCATTAGATAAATATGAGCAGTGCTTTTAAAAAATAATTCTGAAATGAAAAATGCATAGATTTTATGGTAGACTCTCTCCCTCCACTAGGCCAGGTTGCTCAGAGGTTGCTCCATCCTGGCCTTGAACATTTCCAGGGATGGGACATTCACAGCTTCTCTGGGCGACCAGTGGTAGTGGCTCACCACCCTCACATGGAAACACCTGATCTAAACCCACCCTGTTCCAGTTTAAAGCTGTGATCCCCTGTCCTATATCCACTGCAGAGCACCGTGCACTAAGAACATGATACCCTCACTATGACCACTCTGTGTTTTAGAGAAGGATACAGAGCCAGGCTCCCTTGAGTTTTTTCATTTTTATAGTTGTACATTTCTCATTGGATGGACAGGATCTCGGTCTTGGTTCAGGCTGCTTTTCATAGTCTAATCAGCAAGAAATTCTTTGGAGAAGTATAAATCACAGGTCCACATCTCTAGAAGGAAAAGGCTGCCTGGAAGCTCTCCTTCTTTCTTTAACCATATATATATTGTGAAAAAAATAGCTTCCACTTTTACTATATATAGACTCCTGGAGGTGGATGCTGCTTTGAATTTCCAAAGGGTGGAAGTTCGGGTAAAAAGTTCAGACTAATACCGCAGCAATTACATTTTTTTTTCTGTGTGTAGACAGTTACCATTTTATTGTGCAGTATTTAGCTTGCATGTTGAGCCTCCTTCTGAATAACTAATTTTTAGATGTTGAGATCTTAAATTGATACTAGTAAGAGATAAAATTTAAAACTCTATGAATTTCAAGATCTTGAGAAGAAAAGTTTACTGGAAAATATTTGCAGTGATTCGTTTATATTGATTAATATTTTATGAGATTTCTAATACTTAAATAAACAATGCTAACCAGTTGTGACAGAATTATTGTGTCAGAATTTTTTGTTTGATTTCAGTCCATTGAAAAGTGAATTATGCGCAAAATATTCACTATTGTTTCTTTTCTCTTCAGTGTACTAGATCACTGCTATGTTTTTTACACAGATTGCTGTAGTCTTTAGCCTGTAAAGGACAATAATCTGTGCTGTGCTTGACTGTGAAATAAGCATCTGCTTAAAAAGGCCTTTATGTTTTCAATATCATAAATTTTACCAGCTAAAACCAACCAAGCTTGAAGAAGTGGATTACTGTATGACATCAACTATGAATAGTGCTAACTGTATTTATGTGAAAAAAAAATTAATCAGTGCCAGAGTTGTATTCCAAGATCCTAGATTACAAAAATCTTTCAGGAAAATTAAGGGAAATCTCATAAATGTGGACATAGGATATGAAAACATGTCTGGATAAAGTTCAAGAAAATATAGGGTTTAGTTCTTCTTTCCATGAGGGTGAAGTAAGGAAATGAGCCATCTTTTTGAGTTTAATGTTCTGTGACTATGTATTTTATACTATCTAATGTGATTAATTTATTCTCACACTGTCTTAGGTGTGCCATATATTCAGTTATGATAGAATAGCAGATGCTTGCAACATAAAATATTATTTTCCCTGCCAGTTCTTACTTCTAATTTGGATAGCACTAGCTGTTCAACTTCAGCAGGAAAGCAGGTAAACGTGGCTCAAATTGTACATACCATCAGGCAGAAGACAATTGGCTGTGTGTGTTTAGGAAGAGTGCAGCTGCAGCTGCAGCTGGTATGGGTTGGCTGTACATTTTTATAACACCTGGACTGAACAAAAGTTTCACATTCTCAACCTATGAATTGAAAAAAATGTATTTAAAAGAGATAGTCAGTGCTGTGTTATGCTTCCTTACCTGGATTGTCTAGACTGTGGAAACTGGAGGTGTAAGGACCTGGAAAGGGGAGGTGCTTCACAGAAGAGATATTCCCAAATGCAAGAAATGGTCTTGGTGAAAATATTAGGGGGGAAAGGAGGAAGGGAGAAAGGAGGCCAGGGGGCGAAGGAATTATGGGAAGTAGAAGGTGAAGATTGAGGCTGGAGAATAAAGCTGGAAAGTAGGGAAAGGTCCCAGAGATGCACAGGCTCAAATGCTGGTGATTCCCAAGTATGGTGTGTACCAGTACAACATTCTGCTCAGCTTCCCCGGATGAGCACCCACCTCCCATCTGGGAACTGGAGACCCGGGGAACCCGGTGTGCTGGGGACAGACAGTGAGCAAGTATGCTAGTCACTGAGTCAGGTGTTTCAGGTTTTTATATTCTATTATCCAAATCCACTATGGGATAACTTGATCTCACCCTATTTTTTTCAGATTTGGGAATCATTCAAGTTTTTTCTTATACAACTTTCTAGAAAGTTATGTTTGCCTCACTATAAATTTCATCTGCCTTTGGCTTGCCTTCTTTAAAAGTTTAGTCTGTTCTTAATGCTTAATTTTTAAGTTACACTGTACTTTAAAAGATTTTAAGAATTGCCTTAGTGTCATGAACGAAAAAGTGTATATTTCTCAGTTGTATTAACAAAATCTTTTGATATGTACTTATTTACTCTCATTTTTACACAGGATTGAGATTTTCATATATTTCACCAATAATTACCGTATTCAAGATTGTGCTCACTCAGATGTTATAGCCTCTCAGTCTCTATTTACATCTGACATACAACTATACTTTTATATTTAATTGTGTATCCATGGCTTAATTTATATCCTATTATTTCTCAGACAGAAAAGGTCAGTGTAGTCCAAAATTAATTAATTAAATTATTTATTTTTTTGAAGCCTTGTTTCAGAATCAAGAGGAGAAGACATAAAATTGGATCCGAAATACCCTGTGACACTCATGTTTTTGATCTTCCTTTCCCCGGAATGGATTAAGACCTGTATATAGATACCTGAATAGAAAATGACCTCATTATTTTTTCATATTTTGTCTCATATAATTATGTCCTTCTTCAGACACACTTTTGATCTATGTTACCATGCATAAATCATATCTGAGTTCGCAGAGCAATCTGACCTTGGGAAAATTGGGCTCTTTCGGGTACAAACTCTATTTCAGAAAGTCAATACAGGTTTGTAGAGATCTAGTTGCAAAAAAGGTTGGAAATAGGAAGACACTGGGTTTTTTGCAAAGTTTCATATTAAATTAATTTCTGAAGTCTAAGCATACCTAATTTTGTGCTGGTAAAATGAGCTACTAACAAAACCTTTCAACAAATGAAAAAACTCGGTAATAAAATCTACTCATCTCCAAATCTCAAAAAATCAGAGGTAAATTCCTCATATACATTAAACTGTTTCTGAGAATATCCTATTTCCTCTCAGTCTCAATGGAATGCACAAGACAGGGAGCAGGGAAGCAAATATAGCTTCCTGTAAAACCTCTCGAGCATTTATTGAAGAAACCTTAAGATTAGCAAAGCTGTAGGGAAAAAGCTGGAGCAGAAGCATTTGATGGGGATTTGATGATCACAGTTTGCCTAAACATGATAATTTATCATGTACTAAACCATTCTTTTGTATATGTGAAAACATTTAAACTACATAACAAATTTCTCTTAACTGACCTTTTGGACACACATGTGAAGGAAAGGACTTGAATGAGCTGAGTATTTTCCACTGAATCATAACGATTAATGTGGGTACTGGTGAAATGAGGTGCCATGGAAACTGAGTACTCTCTAAGTGTGCTCAGAAGACCTGAAGGAAATGAACTGATGAAGTATCTTGCTGGGCCATGAGGTCAGCCTCTCTGATTTACACAGAGTGTGTTAGCATCTACCTGAGGTCAGATGAAGTTTTCATCTATCCCAAGACTCTGACAGTTTCCCACAGCAGATGTTTAGTGAAAATAAGCAAGAGAAATACTCTTATCTTATTTTTGTCTCAGACAGTAGGAGGAGGTCTTTTCTCCCTTTTTTGATGAAATTCAATCATAAACCTCCAAGGAATTCCTTCCCATGTTTTTGCACCTTATGAATTCTGAGTGGCAGTGGTTACTGAATAATGTTTCTCTCTCATTCCCTCAGTTTAGTGCAACCAAGCTGGCCAGCATAGAGTGTGTGCATTTGTGTCTCATTTAGTATCTCACAAGAGTTCTTGTGATAAGAACAGCTATTTTCATGTTTTTTGGTATCTATTCTCTTCACTTATTGACATGTCCCTATCATGCCTTACAATCTGTGTGGAGAGTACTGAGGTTTGTAGGTCATCATCTCCTACTTTAGAACATTGCAATATTTTTCCACAACATACTCTTCCTATGCATTGAATTGATCTAAGACTCATTACAAATACTGGATATTTATTTTTTAATTGAAAATCAAGATATATTAGTTGACTGCATAATGACAACAAAATAGTTTTTTCCTCCATAGAAAATTCAATCCTTTATGTATCTGTAAGATTTCCAGTAAATATAAGAACTAAACCCATGAGATAGATATTAGTGAATCTCCCTTTAACTTTGTAAAGTTCTCATCACTCTTATGCAATAAAAGTTTAATCTAAGGGTCTTTGAAAAAAACAAACCTATAATGATCAAGAGGAGAAAAGCTTTACTGTGCTTACTGTAAGGGGAAGGATGTGCTGAGTAATGTTACCTTTATCAAAGGTGGGGGGGTCTAGGGTTCTTTAGGAGTTCTGCCAATGTGAATATGGGGGACAAAGAGCCTTGAAACAGCTTCAACTCACTAAGGCCTAAAAAAACCAAAGATGTCACTGGGCTCCAAGAGAAAAATTATTTCTTTGTAACTTTAGGTCTCTAACTTGGATTCTTTGAGTCACCACTTACTAGAGAATTTATATTCTCACCGTAAAGTTCTTCGAATCCCACATGAACTGGACAATTTGCAAGTGAATATATTTCTGCTTCACTGTTGAAAATTCATCAGGGTATTTGTCTACCTGAATCTCATTCATCAGACATCTGTGTTCTGATAATTTTTTAATCAGCAAATAAATATGAGCTAGGGAAATTACCTTCATGGCTCTGCAAATGCATAACCAAAACAAAAAGTAATGAGAAGAAAGCCTTCATATAAGATACTAGCTAAAAGTATTGTTTTCTTTAAACATGTGGACAGAAATATGATTGACAATTAGGACAAAATAAAGACTACTGCTGAAAAGAAACAAGAATTTACTGGTAACTACAGCTGAAAAAAGGCAAAATCTTAATTGAATTATCTCTTCTATGATCATAGGTACAGAACTGATGCAGAAAAAAGAGCTGTAAAAACAGAATAAAAATTTTGACTGTGTAGGAATACTTGTGCTACCTGGATAGTTGAGGGATGCATAATATGTATAAATAAGAGATATATGTATACATACAAATATACTGAGATCAAATTTGCTACTCAAGATTGATGAAAGAACAAGTATAAAAAATCAAACACTTAAAGAGTTAATGAGAAAACAGACTTATAAAGATGATGAAAAATGTTTTAGAAATGTCTCTAGGATTTGTTGATTTGTTTGCCATGCCAGGGTAACTGTCTCTGCCAAAACAGAGGTTTTTCATTTTCTTCACTCTGTGACCTTTTAAAATTGCATGAGTTCAATGGCGACCAGTTTGGAACATCCATCATCCTCACTGCAGCTGCTCCAATGTCCCTGAGTACATGGGTGCCGAAATGGGAAAGAAATTAGCAGTTCCTTTGTGAAAAGTGTGCTTTCTTCCCTGTGTGCCTGATGAGACTTCTTCCTCCATTTGTCTCTTGCAGATAAATCAGCACTCATACTTCACTGCACAAAACCTACACAAAATAGCAAAAGCATACAGTAAAATATCTGGAAACAATGAAGAGAAGTACAGAAAATTATTTTGAGACACCACAGAAACCATATATGCATTTCAATGACAGACGGGTCAATTAAAAACATATATAGGATAAAATTTTCCTATATATAATATTCAATTAAGAAATTAAACATTAAAAATAAGAAAATTAATAATCAACATTAAAAAGAGTAATCATAGAATTTTTGCCATAGTTCAGTCATTCCAATTTATCTTATGCAATATTTAAAAGAAAAATAAATAGTATTAAGCTCAAAACACTGGTCACCTGCTGCTGTTTAAGGACTCATACAGTACATGGAGCATTCAGCTCCATTCTTAGACTAAAATCTCATTTCTTCTTTTTAGTCTGTCTGGTTTTTTACTAGTTCCTAAAGACAAAATAAATCCAGAATATAGCCTTTAAATGCAGTAGATACATATTATTCACAACAACAGGGATAAGTAATTTGTGGTTCCTTGTATGTTCTATGTTGTGTCAGTGGTTGTCTAGTGCATGCAGTCATTTAAATGGGGAGACACATTTTTCATAGGCTTGTTCAATTTTGGAAGTTACTCTGGTGAAGAGACTTTAGGTCCAAGTGCCCAATTTGCGCATGAGAAGTGTATCACGGACAGCATTATCAAGAAGTAATCTAATTTACCAAATTTTTGGCATGCCTGACCTGATTCTGACACTGACTGTGACCTGGCCTATGCTGATACACATGCTGTTATGTAGCACACAGCTTAGCACGGGCTGCAGGTGATGATGCTAGTGTACTCCTAGCCACCTTAATGTAGCCGAGAGGAGAGAAGGAGATTCAGAAAGCTTTTGGAAGGCATAGAAACCCAAGGGAAGGGTATTATGAGAGAACCAGTAGGATCCAGGGATGCAGTCTACTCAATACTCATTGGCTGTCTTCCATGCCTGGGTAGGTAGGTGGCACCTCCACAGTCTCTGGACAGAGTGTCTTGGTAGTCTGGAAAGATGGAAGAATGCAGTTTGAATGATGAGACACACAAGGTTTCCATATCTGCATCCCTTAGTCTTTGCACTGATGTGGGCATGATATTAAAGTGTACAGATCCTGGGCTGGTCGCAGCAGTGGCAACTGTGACCTACTTCTGATTACCACAGCTATAATCAAGAACAGCCCTTTCTAGGTGTGGCTGTTGCACACTGGGCAGCTTGAGTCTCTTGAGTATCTACCTCTGGTGTTTCTCAGGAGAGTAACTCTGCCTCTGTGGAGAATGGCAATAAGAGCAATAGCACTTTCCACAGCAATGGGTCAGTGGGCCAGGTGCTCTTAAGCCATCCTCCAGTGTCTCCTGATAATATAATGTATCCAGAATAAAATCATGTCTAACAAGAGATAACTCCAGACATGCTGGAACAGATCAGTGTTAGATACAAGAAAAGCTGTAATCGTAGTCGAAGTCAGTGTTGCATTGTATTCAGTGGGAAAACTCTATTTTAGTGCATGGTACCATGCTCTATTGTGATTGCTGAGAACTCTACAGATGCACAAAAAACTAGAAAGCTTTACCTCAGAACTGGCATATTAGCATCAATCATCTTCTGAGCTAACTTCAGGTTTTCCAGTTTTTTGGAGGAGCCAGAGGCCATACTTTCCCAAGTCTTGTGTAGTGAGACAAAGTATGATCCTCTAAGTGCCACTGAGAGAGCTGTGTGTCTTAATAGGTGGAAACATTAAGTTGAAAATAATGGAAAAATTCATTATTTCATTGAAGATTTAGATGTTTCACTTTTCTTCCCATTTTACTCAGGCCTCACTAAATCTTTAATTTAATTACTTCCTGTTTAATAATTGATGTTTCAGCTGCAAGTCCTTTATATTCATATTTTACAAAATTATTAATATAAGACTTTTACATGAAGATCCTAACTGAGTCAGTGTTTTGATCAAATTCCTTGTTACTCTACTGTCTTATTATAAAACCAAGGCTTAGATGGAGAGGAGAAAATTTGCCTGAACTTTATCTCCATAAGGACTAAGACCCAAAATAGTTTTAGGCTATTAATACTCCAGATTTTAGAGATTAGAGATTGCAAAAACTTTAACATCAAAGAGGCTATTAAAGAAGAATCCGAAAGTAAAACCTATAAGCCTCTATTTCTTGCAATTCCCTAGACTAACTAGTATTAAAAAATGTTTTCCATGTTCCTGGAAATTTCTGATCAGTGAAAAATTGCCATTAAAAAGAAGAAAATAATAAATTTGATTCCATTTTTCTTATCTATGTCAATCAAAACTAATAAACATGCCAATTCTTATGAAGGATCTCAGCACAACATACTTCTGTTTACCAACATTACATACACTGGAAGTAAACTTGTTAGCAACTTTTATGATTTTCCATTTTGCAACATCCTTATTACTCATCTTGCCATCATCAAGTAGTAATTTTATTTTTATCTTCTGTAAGGCCCCAAAAAAACTTGCTTGATGAAGCTTTTAAAAGGGCTTACAGCTGTTCATGAACTCTAAGTTAGACACAACAGAGAAATACTGAAAAGATATTCTCAAGAGGTCAAAATAAGAAAAAATAAACTTTACTGGAAACTAGAAAATCAGAGAACTTTGGCAAAAGATTTCATGCAACAGTCCATCAACATAAAACGATTCTCAATGCATTTACTTAGCCCATTCAACTTTGTAAACTTTAAGACCACTAGATTTTAAATCACTCAAAAATTCTGAGAAGAGAGAATTAGAGGAGGAAGAAAGAGAGAAAGACACCAAAGATAAGAAAAAGACACATACAGATACCAATTGATGTCTTCCAGCTGTGTTCAGCTGAGAGAAATTCCAAGAGGTGGAAGGTTCAAGACGTGTGCTCACCTCATGTTTGGCCTTAAATACCACTTGGACTTCCTGGGCCCTTCCTCCAGGTGGATTCTGGTCATTTGGCCACTCTAGGGCTGGGTTAGGGCTCCTGTGTTCTTGGGATTAACAGCCACTGCCAGGCTGGGATACAACCTCTAGAGGAGTGCAGGGCTGGGCATCACTTCACCAGTGCAAGGCCTGACCTTCCCTTTCCTCTCCCCACACAGATCCCAAAATATCTCAAGACATATCTCCAGCCTCTCACATCTTCATGGACAAGAATGTTATAATGTGTTTTTATGTGCTTTGATTTTTAATTTTGGGGTTTGGATTTCTTCATTTTCCTGGAGTCTCATGGGAGCAAAATGAGAAATATTTTTGTCACAGTCAGCAAACAGAATTTAAGAGCAAGGACTGTACCTCTTGAAGGTACATTTAAAAGTCTTTTAGTTCAAGACTTGCTAAATTTACTCAAATATTCAATGCCAGCACCTTGGAGAGCTTCATAAATTTAGCAGAGATTTATTTTTTCAATTTTGCAAGATGGTAGATGTAGTTTTTCCAAGATCATGCTACAAACTGACAGATATCCTTCAGCTATTATAAAAATAAAACAACATTTATTATGCAAAAAACCCTGAAACTCAACCAAAAACAACAACAAAAAATGCCAACCTAAGAAACCCTCACAAAACTAGGTATTGTGCCAAGTGTCTGAAGAGGAAAAGAAATGTGATGCATGTTCCAAAAGGAAGTAACCTCTTCACTCACTTCTTCTTGAGCTCAAACACCTTTTGCAGTGCATTAAAGCAGATAAATACTGAAATTAGAACATGGACAGCCTTGGATATACTTTGGACTGGACTGTCTAATGTATGGACAGCAAAGCAGAACTGCTTAAATATTTACCTCAAATTTTCAGGGAGGCACATACCTTAAAAGAGAATTTATTTGAATTTGTTTGATAGCGCTAGCATAGAAATGGTGATGATGATGATGATTCCAATGATGATAATTACTATTAGCAATAATAAGTAAAAAACCCCAAAAAGCTGATGTATCTCAGTTGGAAAAATTTTTGAACATCTGTGCTGTAAAATATATTCTTATAGTGTGTGAACCAAATACATTCCAGTAACACCAAGATGACAACAACCCACGACTGAAGTGCAAAGAGTAGATTCCATTTTAGATTTATTCCATTATGTCTCTGGCTGGAGGATTCCAAAACATTAACTGAGACTCATACTCTGCAAAGCTCATTTTAGCAGGGACAAAAGCAGTGGGGCCTGATCCCTGCATTACATATAAAATGTAAGAGCCTGAAGCACGTGCAACCTTTCACTGGCTGGTGATTTACAATCTCCAAACCCTCTAATCTCCCTTTCCCCTTTTATAAGGAGGCCCAGTCTGTGGAAAAGCCTCTTAAGTCTTTAACAACATCTTGTTATCTACTCTGAGAAAATTCAATTTCTTTTTCAACAGACAAAAACAAACCAAAGCAAAACCAAATATGTTAATTCTTTCGCAACGAGTATTTTCTAACATCTCCCAGGTGCAAGGTTGGTCTTTGAGTGAAAATAATTCTCAACCCAACTTATTTTTCTCTCTCCTCACCATTCCTATGTTTTTCAACCCTTTTTCCGCCCCACATATACCATTTTAAGGAAAGGATAATCTGCCTGTGGTACTGACATTGATAATTATTTCATTAGTTACACAGGGAAGCTTTAGAGCTCGTACTCAGTGATGTGCTCATTTAGTCAGGTGTTAAGTGAGTGGTTAACCATGAAGTTCAAACAAGGATCACAGCAAATCCTCCTACTGATGCTTGAAGACACATCTGTGTTTTCATCAGGGGGTTTAAAACTGATGCCTTAGAGGCAGAAAATGAAGGTATGGCGGGGGAAGATCCATTTAATTTTCTGACTGAACACTATGGGTATCTTCAGGCTTATAAACAACTTCTGAATTATTATCTTCAGTGACCACAGGTACAGTATGGCCAGAGCACGGCACTCGAGTAACCAGTATGTGGCCAGTTGTATCACTTCCTTTCTTTTTGCAGCTAAAGAACCCTCCTTGGTTGTGTATCTCTGGCTGACAGAAATCAGGGTCTCTTTATCAACTTCAGTTATTCAATGGCTCGTAATACAACTCTTTGGTCCCAATGTCTGTGATCTTATAGAATGATGAAATGTTATTTATTTGGAGGGGGAAAAAGGATTCTTAATGAAGAGATCTTGAGGCTTCCTTTGGCTCCCACCCACATCATTAATTTATCTGAATCCCAAAAAAAACAAGTAAGGGCAACACAGAGTGAGTCACTTGCACTATTTCTGACTCAAATAATATGATTTTGAATTATTGGAGTCTTCTGCTCTCTCTGACTGTGTACATTTGCTTATTAGAAAAGACTGAGAAATTAAAAAATACTACAACTTGTCTTTAAACATCAATGCTTCTAATGATAATTACTGTTAGAAATATGTGTCTATAGATCAAAGAAACAAGCTAGACATATGTAAAACAGCAAAAAGACAATCTCAACAGTTTAAGTGTTATCAGGTTAGCCAAGACATAGAAAGATGGTGGATAAAGAAACAAAGGGAAACAAAGGCTTGGCAAAAGCTGAACCAGCATTAGAACAGCAGTAAAATAACTGTGGTAATTTTTTTTTTGTTATGTCTCTTTCAAGAGCTATTTGTTCAACTACATATTAATTCTAAGATTAGATTTTATTTTTGCCTATAGTAAAATATCCCTGCTGAAACCAAATAGCTATAATATTTCTTGATGGAAAGAGCATATATAGTCACAGTAGAATGTTATTGGTCATATTTGCTTCACACTGCCTATCTGGAAGTGTATTTGGCCTCCTGAGATGTGCCAGAAATTAAAAAAAAAAAAAAATTAAATAAAAAAATTTACTATGAAAATAGTAGTGAGACCTGGCTATTTTATAATAATCACTTCAAATGAGTTTTTATTCCTGGAAAAAAAAGTTTTTTTGTCTTTATTAAATTACATTTAAGTTAATTTAATACCATTTTAAGAGTATTGCTCTTCTATGAAGTCTAGTGATTGTGATGTTTTTTTCAACCTAGAAATGACATTTGAGATAATTTTTGTATAAGAGGTAATATAAAAGTGGATCTTTATCAGAGCTCCTGGGACAGCTATGGAAGAATGTCCACAAAAGCCTAGCCCCACAGGAGTGAATACATTTTTATAAGTTGTAGGAAATTAGCATAATTGTTGAAAAATACCAATTAGGAGGACAAGTGGTGATGTAATTCCCCCCAGGTCAAGTCCCTTCTCTGGAGCCCCCTTCAGCACTAGTTGTACTTTGTCCATGAGAATGTATCTCAAAGAGTTGTTCTTGGTCTTGGTTCCCAGGAAGAACCAAGGTAGCACAGAGCCTTGTACCCCTCAGGCTCAGAGCCCTGGAATTTGTTTCTTCTTCCTGCCTAGGAAAGGGCATGGAAAACTACAGGGAAAATTAGCTACAAATGCAACAATAAGCTACAGAGCTCCAAATATATGTGTAAAGAATATAGAGAATATATAAAATAAAAAAGGTAAAAAACAAGGGACATCAATTCTATGCTTTGCATAAGCAACACCTTGTTCAAGTAAAATTTAATTTCAATGATTATATAAAAATTATTTTATAAGATCATAAACTATATTTCAGTGTGTTTTTTTATCTTGAAAATTATACTGATTCTTCTCCCTCCCTTGGGAACTGATATACTTCAGAGACAGAGAAAAAGCAGAAATTAGTCTCCTTCTAGATTAGGTTATTTTGAAAGACACAGAGAAAATGAGACAGGTAGGCTTTGTGTGCCCTCTATTACTTCATATACAGCAGCCACTTCCTAACAGTGAAAACCTGAAACATAAAGAACTGTCATTTTAATTCAGCACAGAAAGAACAAGTAATAGGACAGCATAAGTTCTATTATGCCAGACATTTCACTCATTTTATGATCAATAGGTGATACCAAGATCAGCTCTTTTCTACTTGTTGTATTTAATCCTAATATAACAGACTTATTCCAGGGATGGATGCACATAGAAAATCTCAAAAACCTCCAGTTTGTAGTTGACTCCTTCAATGACCAGCTGCATTAGTGAAGAAAACCAAGGCACTAATGCTTGCTTTCTCAGATATATCGATAGCTGTAACAAGCAGCAGATGCATTCAAGTATCAAGAAATTGAAAGTAGAATGTGAAAACAAATACCCTTTTTCTGATTTATGTTAAGTTTCAATAATTTTGGGGATTATACACATTGATGACATTAAGATTGCAGATAGCCCTTTGTTACTTAATTTCATTTATGGATACATGAATATTTGTTTCAGAACCATGAAGAAAACATTGAATGTGACAGAATGAGAGCTCTCTTTACCTGAATCCGGTTGCCTTTCTGTGTACTGTATAGGAAAAGGATGCACTGGCACAGATTTAACATTAGATTTCATTTGTGGTTATTCCTCAGACATCAGGCTGAAGAGATGAGAGAGAGAAGTAGATTAAGATCGCTCACTCTGAAGATAAAACTAATTGTTAAATTGGGGTTGGATTCAGGTCAAGGGTGGTGACTGTGGTAAATAAAGAGAGAGAATTAGACTGCAGTTAGAAATGGTCTGGGTAATTAAAAAGGGACAGAAAGGCCTTCTGTAGTGACTGAAGAGCCCAGAGTGAATAAAAAGAACATATAGGCTATATATACGGTATATAATATATAGCATATATATATATGTAGCATATACATATATATATTTATATGTATATGTCACCAACTGCACACAGAATCACATAATCCAGTATATTGTGGTGTATATGTGTATGTACAGGCTGTTTATTTCAGTAAGTTTTCTGGGCTACTTTGGTTTTAGTCAAGCAGCTGGAGTTTGAAGCACCTATCTTTACTAAACTTCCAAAATCTGTTTCTGTTGAGACTTAAATTTTCAATAAAGAAAGTGCAGGAGGAAAGAGAAAATGAGGGGAAAATCTGCTATATTTTCAAAGGTAACATTTAGCAAAAGTTTTCAACTTGAAAAAGAAACCAGAACTCAGTAATCTTACAAAAACTAAAAAGGATTTAAACACAGAAAAAAGAGAATATCCGATCTATTGACTCCTCCTATTAAAGCAGGATTCATCTCTCCAATCTGTCTTTGAATCTAGCTTTGAAGGTTTCAATGGAATTTGAAATATTTTTTACTCCTGTTTTCCCCACACTCTTCCCAATCTTTTTTTTTCTTCTTCCCTTCATCATTGGTTTTGGTTTGATGCTTCACAGTCTTTTCATGTCATGTTACTGTTGCTGTGGAACAATATTTACACCCAAAATGCTGTTTATGTGCAAAATATACTGTATAGAGTATTGGCAGAGGTGTGGATTATCTGTCTGAAATGAGAAGACTTCTGCACCATTTCATTCCCACAGATGAGGTTCTTTCCTTTTAGCACCTTACAACACATCCGTCTCTGTCAAAACCTATTTACTATAAATGAGCTCAGGCATATTTCTTTGGTGATTCAAGTCCTAATTTATTACTCCTCATTACTTGATGTTCCACCCAATTTAATCACATCTGCATACTGAGAAATTGTCCTTTGACTCATTATGCTAGTTGTACTGTGATATGCTTGATAAAACAGAATCCGTAGCTATTTCTTTCTGTTATATTTAAAGGATTTTATCACTGTATATGTAAACTATATTCTTGATGCCAGATCTAACACCGTATCTTTGACATCATTATCTTTTTATTTGAAATTGTGAAAGCAAGATGTTACAAGTGATGTCTGCAGTAGAATGCCAGTAAAAGTTGCCAGGAATGTGAAAGCTGTAGTTAATTCTTGCTCTGTTTTCCCACTTATTCTTTCAGCTATTTCAAGATAGGGTTATTTGAAAACAGCAATTTGTTAGTGTCAATCTCCAAGTATCTTTCCTGAAATGAAGTCTTTTGACTAATGGGAATGGGGTCTGGTGGCTATAATTAGTGACAACAGATAGTTTATGATTTGACACTCACAGATTTTTGCAGCGTGATCTGGGGTCATTATGTACAGCAGCTCACCTATAGCTAAAATGTATACAGCAGCACAATATCTGTGTATTTTAGAAAAACCTTCTGCTTCTTCATGTTAAAATAATTTAGTTTCTGTAAGAGGAGATAAACCTTAAAGACAAATACCTGATTATTTCATATTCTTCAGAAAATTAATGTCTGAATCTAAACTGTCAATGAAAACAGTTTCTATAATTGGCAGCTTTTCATCAGCATGCAATAGCAAGAACTTCTTGGGATACTGTTGTAGTTGTTGTTCATTTGTTTTCTGTGGACTAATAAATCTTTGTTACCAATGTTTTTTCCTATACAATATATAAAATGGAGGCTGAACTAAAAGTAGAACTATATAAACCAGTCTCCATAGTAAAAGTACATCTAAGTTGAAATTAAAGAATTTTTTCTCTCAGTTTTCAGATAAACAATTAACTTATGTTGCATGTTACAAAATCTGGATATCCATTCAAGTTTGCATGAGGGGGTCTTAAGTTCACTTCAATTTTATGGTTTTCATTGACCTCTAAATGTTTGGTATTTAGGGTTTTACTTAATAGCAGAAGTAACAAATAGATTTCTTGTATTTTCACTGCAAAGAAAACTTCACTTCCTCATTCCAAAATTTATGATAATATAAACAGTATCTAAGAAAGACATTTTCTGAACCTCTAAAAATTGATTTTTTTTTTTTTTAGATTTAAAAAAATATTTCAGTGTTTCATGGTTCCAAAAGGAAAAATAACAAGATATAAAATACAGGACACTTACTGAAGGTTTTTATTGTCCTAGAAATAAATGAATAATCTGATTCTCATATTTCTGTAACAAAAAAGCTGTAGGTAGCATTGATTAATATTTTTTCTGGAATGAGAAATTCCAGAACTTGGTCGTCATTCTGTCATTGTTTCTTGATGGGAAATAAATTCTAGCCATCTGAGAGTGTCTGATGGTAGATTAGGATTGGATTTTAATTTTTCCCCCTCAACCTACTTTCCTAACTAGTAAATAATTAATTACATGCTGTCATCATAGTCCAAAATAAGCTAGAACATTCTAGAAGCTTCATTAAACTTTTCTCATAAACCTTGAAGTTGTGTGAGATGAAATGTATACTCAGATCCAATGATAGAAAACATCTTCTTTGCCTAAAGTGAGAAAACTTGCAAAAAAAAAAAAAAAAAGAAAAGGAAAAAAGAAGATAAAAAGAAAAAGCATAGGCAGAAAAGAAGTCAACACATTTAAATCCATGAGCATGTACATTCACAGAAACTCTACTGGTCTGATCCCTGTCTTTATATTTAACCTAATGGAAAAATACATGTTTTAAAAAACATTAAAATGAGGGATTCTTATAAGAGTTTATTGGATTTTAATTTTTCAGAATGGTTCCAATAAGACACTCTATTGCTATAACTTGTCATTAACCCAGGACAGTCATTATTAAACATATTCCAATTACAGCAATCACTGTTCAGGTTTATCTTTTGCAATAATAATTCCAAACCTCTTAACCTGTTACTCAGGAATATATAAACTATTCATACCAAGTGTTCATTGAGCATGCCTGAAATACTAGGATAGAGATGTTATTCATTATAATATATATTGATTCTCTGACCAGCAGCATATGACTCTGATTCTTGTCTTATAAAAATATAGGAAATAAATCAAAATACCTTTATCCTCTGCAATCTTTATTCTCTTTTATTTACTTTGCATCATGTATTTTCATTACTGATAATTTTGCAATAAGTCAAAAGATTTAATCAATGTTTACCTTGATATCTATTTATGTCTTGTTTTGCATAGAAAATGGCTGATGATATATTAAGCACATGACTTTTTTCAATGGATTTCTAATCAATATGGCAGTAGCAGAAATTAGTGTGTTGAATTCAGAGACTATATCACCATGTTTGAGAAACAGCAATTCTCTTTCTGCAAAAACATGTTTACTGTGTCTTCTGGTTAAAATGAACAAAGGCAATATAAAAAACTACAAGATACATAGAGAACTCTAATATTATGAACACTTCAGACATGTTTCAGTAATGGTTTCTGTTCAGTACAGCCTTGCCTATACTTATCTCTTTAATCAAAACCTGAAAGAAATTGAAAGACAGGCTAATTAAAGAGAAACATTCAGAGACTTGAGAGTATGGATTGAAAGACTAATTACAAGTTTTTCAATACTCCCCTTTGTTTCTGTTTTTCATTTGGAAAAAAAAGTCAATTTCTACTAGAATTAGCTAATAATGTTTAGTTTCTCATCCTACATTATAATATTTTTTCTTTATGTCTTTGAGGCTTCAACATCCTGTTAAACAAAAAGGAAAGTGAGAGAAATATGATTGTGTAAATTTGATGGAAAAGCCATGTTCCACTGCTCAGTTTTATAAATTATGCACAAGTATTGACTTACGTATGCTGTAAGACCTCCTAGAATAGGGCCCCAGCATGTGCATCTGTTGAAAGAGCCTGCCAAAAAAAGTGTGTTTCAGCCTCCAACATGTAAAATATGCATATTCAATTACAAAAAATCATGACATCATTTCAAAAAGGTTTCAGTAACTTGCTGCAGTCCCCAGGAAGCAATAAGTTGCGTGCCAACAACTCATGTAAGTTTTATGTATCTATTTAACTTAAACAACACCACCAAAAATAAATTAACATTACTGCATGGCATTTCTTGTAACACACAATGCACTGGAATGCCCTCTGAAAAAGGTTATTGCATATAACAATGTGTATGCAAGCATCTTTTTACTTTGTGCACCGTTTTGAGAGTAGAAGTAAGACTGACAACAAAAAGCTCACAGGTTCAAAATGTGCTTTTTTCCCAGATGTTTTCCCTTTGCTGTAGTGTACTTGATAGTATTTTTCTCCAACTTCCTGAAAAGAACCAAAACTATAACCCCGAATATTTATGAAAAGCAATGCACACTTCGAAGCATCACCTTTAGCATTTTCTCTCCATGCCAACATTGAAATTATATTTTGGGATTGAGCAAATGTTTAATGTATACAGAACCTTCTGAATAAAAATATGAACTTTCCTTTCAGGCACAAAAACAATATCTTATACTCACATTTGCTTTTCCTCTCAGTTCCTCTGTGCCATTCTCATGTGTCCCACAGTCCCTACCAAATGACTAGCAATAGAATAAAAAACTCTACCTCATACCTAAAATAAATATAGATAGGCTGACCTAACCACAGGCATACTTTTAATGAACACAATTTTGAGTGTTTTATACAGCTGTAATCTAAGATTAGAAACATATGGTTCTGGCCATAAATTAGCACTATGAAGATATATGGCAGCAAAAATTTCATGACATTTTCAGAACACGTAAAGTACCCTGGGCTTAGATAAATTCAGACCTAACTCATTTTGAAACATGAAGGTTGTAGCCTTGTCAAAACAAGTCGGAATGATGATAACACTGTAATGATTTATTGAAGTTCTTATGAGGAATAATAAGGAGAGTTTTAAATTATCATCTGTGTTAGTGTTTCATCTGCATGGGAATCACATAGAATTATGTTTGAGAAAAATAAAGCTTCAGCAAAAAGGCCAAATTATTACTGGGATAAAAACACAAAATCCTGTGAAATAATTTAATTTCATTTCAAAAGATTTTTCCTCTCTGTGAATATTTATTAAGGGGACAAAAAACCAAGGAATTTGGGAGGCAGCTTTGTCTTCAGAGCTCCATCTGCCTGAGTGCAGATGTGGATCTATGGATGCAGAGCACTTGCACCAACATAGGGAGGACATTGCTTTGAGCAACTGCAATCTGATTAGACTTAAAAGGTGTACATGTGCTTCAGAGAGCCTTTTTCAATTTAATTAACATTTCTCAAAGAGCTGTATTTCTAGAAATACAGATCATATAAAGCAATCCAAACCCAATTTTGAATATATGTTTTCTAAACTGAATACTTCCTGGGAAACAGAATTTATAGTAGCTGTAAATTGAAGATTACATGTGTTTGAATGATATCAATTTTGCCTTGATGTTTTTGTGCCTTCATGCCAATGAATTTAGGGGTGAAGGAACTCTTGAAGGGTCTCTGTGGCTCAAATACTTTATTATTAAATTTAGATGGGAAGAGCAAAGGGTAAAATGAAAAGGACCATAAACCCATGGTAGGTCTCAGCTACCCACAACTAAATGCCAGTATTTGTAGAAAAAAGTGGATCCATTGGCCAGACTAGGCTTTGTTTAAATAAAGAACTGCTCTGCAGGAGCTATGAAATACCAAGAATTTAGATTTTGTCTATCTTTCAAGCATTACAAGCTTCACTTGTTACTTAGTGGCAACTTACTTTGGAAGAGTTAAACAAGGCTTCTTCTTTCTTTTTGATAGGACTAAAAACAAAGAATGGGATCATACTGAAGGAGATGGAAAGACAAATTTAATATAATCTAATGCAGATATTTTGCCTATGTTCTTTTTTGCCTGGTTTAATTAGAGCTTTTTAAGGCTTCAAAAATGGATGAAGGAATTTTTATCAGCATGTTTAATTCTCAGCCTATCATCAGCGGGAGAAAGAACAATATTTAGACTCCCCCCAACCTGTCAGTAGAATGAAATCTGATGAGTAGAAAATGTATAGAAAAGCTGAGAGAGAAAAAAAAAATCCAAACATATATGCCTGAGAAATATTTCCTTCACCAAAAGATTTACTGAATATTTTTGTAATGAAAGCTATGATCCAAGTGTAACCAAAGTGGAACCAAATTTAAAATTGGATATATGACCCATTTCTGAAGAACATTCATAAGGTAGGCTCTACTGAAAATGACTAAATCTATTTTTATCTTATATTCTCAAAACCAAAATATTTGAAAATAATAAGTATGAGGTCAATTGTCACCAAACAGATGAGAATTTTTTGTAAATACTACAGTTGACCAGAAGTAACCTAAATAAACTTGAAATTATACAGCAATCGAATTTAGTAAGAAAATCATCAGCATACACACCAATAAAACTAATAATTTTAATATTCTGGAAATAATGACATGAAAGATTTTGTTATCCCATTAGTATCTCACAGGACTTGTATCAGACCATGAATGATAGTAGACTCTTAGGTACAGCATTAGAGAATGATATAGGGAAAACTGGGGAAAAGGAGAAAGCTCAAGAGGGAAAGGAACAAGCTCACTCACTATAAATCAAAACAATTTATTTAAAAATTGCAAGATATACTACAAATGTTTTTCTGTCACTATGATCAAGCCTGAAGAATATTACTAACAACATAGCAAATGAGCAGCTCATTTGGATGTAGTAGCAAAAATACGATGCATAGTGGAAGTGTAATGCAAGCTGTGGGTACTGTAGAAATCTTTTAATTTCTTTTTTTTTCTATAGGCACATGGCAAAAAAGAATTCTAGGGAAATGAGCTATAAATTCCTTTGGTATTAGGATAGGACTCCAATCACCACATAACAAGTCTGGATTCTTAATTAGATTAACCTACAAAATCCTTGGACTAATAATTATTGTTTTATTTTCCATCTCTCAAAGGCAAATTACTTTCAGGAGCTTTGAAGAGTATGATCGTATTAATCCTTCTGTCAGTAGCTTTTTAATATTGAAGAAAATAAATTTCAGGTATTTCAATATCTAGTTAGGAACTGGAAGGAAACAGAGGTAGAGAAAACAAGTTATTAAAATTAAAAACACAGATTGCCTTTATAAAAAAGTATTAATAATGTGTTATTACCACATAAACTTTGAAAGAACTATATGCAAGGTGTATATTCTTAAAGTTTGGTACTCTGCATTTTTACTGGTTAACTTTGAAAATTTAAAAAACCCCACACACTATACTGTAAAGATTGCTGTCAATTTCGAAAATATTCCAAAAATTTTGATTAATAGCTTTCACAAGCCTCATGAAAATTAATCCAAATTTCATCAACTAAGGAGTTAAAATCTCATAAGCTTAAATAGAATATGTAGACATTTTCATTCACTGTGAAGAAAGGGTGAGTGAAGACCTGGTACCATCAGAATCACTTAGCTCAAGTTGATCATCCTGATTGTTGTTTCCTACTTTTAAAAGAAAATCTTAAGGATAACTCCAAGCATTTCAAGTTTACTTGTGCATAGACACCTCTTTTAGAAAGCTGTCCCAGAATTCTACTCATTTATATAAAACCTTTCAAGGTCATGAGATGTCATATTCACACTCTGTCCCTTATTCTGATTATTTTTCAGGAATTACATTCTGTCAGAAATTTTTACAAGGCTTAACAAGGTCAATAGCCTCCAGGAGAACAGAATGACTCCAAGACCTGAAGAATCTGGATTCATCTGCCTCCAGATCACTAAAAGCTGACCACTGAGAAGCATCACTGAAGGTATGAAATAATCAGGGACTGCATCCTTTCAAAGTTAAAAAGAAAGAAAAATGTATAAAAGTATAGTTATGTGATTAGGAAGTAAGGCAAATTTTTAGCTTCTCTTCTATTCTTCTTTTGATCTTATCAGAGTGACTTTCTACAAGGTAATTCAGATTAAAATCCCCCAAGAGTGTAACTTTTGCTAAACACATCTAAATTTATAACCAGTGGAATTTAACTATCAACATCAAAGTAATAGTTAAGAAATCTGGAACTATGATTGCACAGAGAAATGGTGTACAGGGAAGAGTAATTATAAGATTAAGTGGTACATAAGAATTCAAGAGTGTTGAATCTGTTAAGTCATGCACTGATCCCCTTTAGATGCTTATTTGCATGCAGCAGGATGCATGTGACTTCTATAGTAAACGCATCTCACATGGAAATATTTTTAATTTTGATGGTTACAATTCAGGAACTGTAGTATGGATTGAGAAGAAATACTCTCTCTTTCCCTAAGCCAGGTATTTTGTAAGATATTTTACATAGTGTCTTGTTTTTGTATTTAAAAAAACCCTCTTACTATGGAACTCATCTTTCTGCTCAAAAGGTTTAGCAGACATAGCAGGAAGGCATAGTCTAAAACACCTTACCATTGCAGTTTTAGAAAACTAAAACAATACCAAATTACCAAATTCTAAATTTAATCTACTTTTTTTCTTTTTTTTTTTTTTTTTTTCCCCAATCATTAGTAGCAGAAACAGTTTAGGAAATGTACAAAACTCTAGGTCAGGGGCACAACTTCTAGAGGGAAGTCAGTGTTAGGTGAATTTGCAACTGATACTCTGAGCTGAAAAAGATCTAGTTGCTTTTAAAATATAATTTAAAAAATGAAAATTTAAGTAATTTACTAGAAAAAAACATTCTTTTGAATACCAAAAATTTGTGTTTCTAAAACATTCAGGTGTCTTTGATGACCCAACGTTAGAACTATTTCAGGCTAAAGAAAAATTAAGCTACTAGAAAATGCAGTTCTTATCTATTTCTCTGGGAGATTTGCCTTGCTGTTGGAGATTCTTCCACCTTTTATATCTGATGTATCATGTCATACCTTAAAAATACTTAAAAATACAGATTTTCATGTAATTGAATAACAATATTTTCATTTAATTAACGATACCTGTAAATACAAGTTAAAACCTTGCCTGCAGTTTGGAAACAGGCATTAATAAGCACTACTCTAAAGCCACATAAAATGATCCTGAGACCTCAAATAGAGGAAAAGTTGGGTGTATTTGAATATATGATCACTGGTACTTGAACCTTCTCCAATTTCCTCATCACTATATGAAGAAATATCATAGATGAACATAAAAATGTATAGGAGACAATATTGTCAAGACATGTCAATAACTTTGCTTTCTTCATTGAACTTCACTTTTGGCAGCTGCTGCCCCACTGTGTGGCCCCTATGTTATACTTTTAATAGTTTCTATGTTTTCAAATATCATTTCTTTTAAGCAATATTTTGTCTAATTTATATGACTAGCCAAACCAGAAGCTGCAAAGATAATATTTTTTAACTTCCTTTCTGATGAATAATAGATGTCACATAGGAATTAGAAAGTAGGATGTAGTTGCATGTGCCATCTGCTGTGTATGGGAACAGAAGAAAGATATTAGACTTTAAATTAGGGGTTTCTTTCCCAGAAACTCAAAGATGAAAGGAAACCACACTGATCACTTGGAAAGTAATACTAATCTCTGTCATTAGAAATCTATCAGTGCTTAGAAAATCTCACAATATGACAAGATACACTGGAGAGCTAACTAAGGAATATGTACAAAGTGTATTTTAAATAAAAATTAATGTCATTAATGCCATACAGTCTTCTGGTTATTTACTTTAATTTCTTTTCTGTTTCTTCTAGTTGCCTAAGGACTGTGATAGAAGGATATGTGGAGGGGTAAAATGCAAAAACTTGCATGCTGAATTCCCACAGTAGCTGACTATTTGCAAAAGTAAGGAGAGCCACATAATTACATATTTACATATTTAAAAATTAACTTACCTAAAAAAAAACCCCAAAAAACTATCCACATTTTGTCTCTGAAGTGGAAAATGCTAGTGTGTCCATTCTAGCTGCCCACTTGCCTCAGCTGTCACTGAAGAGCCAAATGCTGACCTAACAGCAAACGACACGGATTAGGCTTGTCTGCAAGGTGGCACAGCCATGAGACATGACAAGGAAGGAGGTGGCTCTCAGGGTGATGCCCTCCAGGATGTGTGCAGGTGACATGATCAAGGTGTTTCTGGCTCCTTTTTCTTTTACTTTACAGCAACAAAATAAATACCAAATTATGTTTTCTTCTGCTTTATATTTTATTAGTTGACTGCCACGCACAGATTTTTAGTTTAAACAATTGTCATATTTTTTCATTTAACATCAGATGTTAGGAGTTATTGTACATTTAAGAAAAACAGGGATGGAATAAATGGAAAGATAAGCAGGATAAGAGTGCGGTTGTTTTGAAAAATTGGTAGAAATCAGCTTTAGAACAGTTGGTCACACACAAAAAATAAATTTTCTGGAGAAAACCCTTCATACTAGACAGTACTTTAATATTTACTATTACCTGTAATATTAAGGGCCTTGAAAGTGCCAACCTGGGGTCAAGGTATCTTTTTGGTAGAACTTTAATTAAATTTTCTTATAAAATACATTGTAAATAATTTTGTCTCAAATCAGAAAAAAAATGGTCTAAATAAAGAAACTATGAAATTAAATTAGTCCTTGCTTGTACACAGTATTCATAGTAAGATGGTACCATCATAAAACTCAACACAGATGATATTATACATAAAGGCTTGTGAACAGAAGAGAAAATGTAGAAATATGGCACTATCCCTGAAAATACTGTCCATGCTCTAAATTTGAACTTTTAACTTTCCTCTTTTTTCTTAAATCCAGATTTCTGTGATTTTTTGGCCCAGCACCTGGGTAGCAAGCAGATAATCTGGGACAACCTTACCCTGTAAGATAACTGTAGATAAGTCATGTTCTGACTCTCAATTCTGCCCACATTCCGCTCTGAGATGAAACCTATATGTGGTTCTGGGGCTAAATTGGTTCAGAGATCCTTCCCTGCAGGTGTCATGGGTAAAAGAATGAAGCTACTCCTGGCTGGGCTGTTTCCAACTCTGCAGCACTAAGATGCTATTTCAGCAGCCCCTCTGCTGCAGACACCCAGCGCTCCTTCCGTGGCACTGCCGGATGCACCATGCAGCCTTAGGGTGACACTACAGTGTAACAGTCTGAGCTATCTAAGGAATGATTTCACAAACAGAAAGACCACAGGCTTTAAAGCTGCCAGGGCATCACAAACAGCTCACAAGAGACCTGGACTGTTATGACACATGGAAATAACCTGCTGGCTTTAGAGTGACTCACCCTGGAAAGCAGGTGCATGAGCCACTCCGTTCTCTTGCCTATGGAGCAAGGGGCCACAACTTGAGGAAGAAGTTTTTATCAGTGTAGCTGCAATAGAAGTCTAGTAGTATTTCCCCTTGTTTTAACATCTGCTACCATAAAATGGACCTAAGCAGAATTTATTAGAAATTTAAAAACCTGTGTCTGATGTCAAATTTTATCTTGTGAGCTTTATCAGCTTTTTATGCTAATTAATATATTATGAAATATTAAAAGAACATCAACCTCTGCTCCCTGCACAGTTTTCCAGTAAATATTGACTTACAGTCTGTTAATACTGAGTGCAAGCAAATAAAAAAATTGCCTGACGTTTCAGGAGGAATATCCTGGCTGAGGAGTCACCTCCCAGTTTCTCCATCAGCAGGAAACAAGACTGTGTAGGAAACAGGGCTGTGAGGATCACCAGAAACTGCTGTTGGAGCCACTGAGCACCTCCACAAAGTAAGAAATACCTCAAACATCACAACCCTCCCTTGTTCAGCTTGCTTTTCCCAGTATAATCACAGAAAATAAAAATGGAAAGTTTACCTTGTCTCCTCCGGCAGGGAGGATGAGGGAGACCAAAATGCATGGGCTGGAAGTATAGAGACCATACACCCAAGACCTGGAGCTGACAACAAGGCAAGTGCCCAGAATAGGTAGGATGAGTTAAATGCTGTCTGAAGGCAATGCCTTTACAATGAATTTCTTAGGTTTACACATGACAAAATCTATTCCCATAGCCTGAGAGGAAAAAAGTGATTTGAGAGATGGAAGTCTGACAGAATTATACTCATGTATTCTCTGCAGATCTATAAAAAATTCTTGGAAATTTACACATAATTGATCATTGCCTGTATTTTTTGAATCTATAGTAGTCTTAGAATCTTAGTCATATCATTTCATGTACTTAATTTTGCTACCTGGCAAGTCAGCTCCCAGTCATTTGTTTATTGTTAAGTATTCCCTAGCAAATAACATCTTAAAGAAATAGAACAATAGCATTGCTCATTTTAAAGCTGATTTTTTCCCCAGAAACAAGGTATAAGAAAGATTAATAGGTCAAGAATTGCAACACTCATCTCTATAGCACTGTATGTGTACCTGGTGAAGGTAAGAAAAGGCATATTTTAATAGAAAAGTAATGGTTAGTATCTCAGCATGCCATCCTCATGTTCTGTTGCTGTTCACTGCACACACATATTCCTCAGAATATCCTGAGTTCATCATACGTGGGTTGGGCTACATGGGGAGAAAAAAAAGTTGTATTCAAATACATAGTGTGCAGCAGGCTTCACACGCAGTTTACACAAGTTGCCAGCCTCTGCTGACATAGCTCTGATTTTGACAAGATAGGTCAGTCTAGTTCAAAAGCTGGAACTCATTATGGCAATCCTTTCCAGTAAATATGTGGGGAAAATTAACTATTATAATAGAATACAAGTATTTTTGAGCAACTGTTAAATGCTGGGGTTGGGCCAAATGGACAGTTGGCCTGGGGCACCAGATTTTTATAGGCACACGTATTGTTAATGAGCACTTAGTCCATCTATCTGTTACCTTCAATCACTCATGGGTGCCTTCGTTCTGCCTCCAGGACGTCTGAGCTGGGACGTCTCATCACAGCCTGGCAGCAGGAAGCCTTGATGTAGCCTCGAAGATGAGAGAAGGCAGCTGCAGATGAATGAATGCGTGAAACGAGAGAGTGATGCAGACAGAAGCGGAATCTGCATGTTACCATCTTGTGGGTTTCTGCTGTTTTGTCTTTGTCAAATAACAGTGTGCCCTCAGTATGTGGGAGGATGTGGTCCCAAAAGACAGCTTTGGAATCAAAAGGGCAAGGTGGCAGAAGGGTTTGTTCATAATACATATTGAAAACTCTGATCTCATCATTTTTTTTCCTCTTTCCTTCTGTTCATCTGCTTCTAGACTTTTGCTTCATGACTCCCCTCAAAATTTCTTTCTTACAATTTCTGTCTACTTTGAAATAAACTTTAAAAAACTTTATTTAATTTTATTACTACTCTCAGTTGAAGTGGCACGTAACTTGTACAGATGTCATCAGTTCTCAAAAATAAATAGATTGTATTCGATGATCTACTCAGTCTTCTGATAACAAGCAATGTTTTTCAGTGAAAATTGAAGACAAAATATAAATAACAACTGTGGGCCTTGCCTAGGTAGGACAGTTTCTTAGAAATTTTGATATTGTGTCCCTTACAGCAACATTCTACATGGAGCAGACTGGCAAACATTAAACCAAGCTCTTAATAAACCAAGAAAACAGCCAATTTAGAAACACTCAATATCGTACAAGTGACCCATTCTGACCTTCTGCAACTTTGTTTTCAATTGAAACAATCAACAGTTGAAGCATGCAATCGAGTGCCTCCCCAACCAGTTAGGCATTCCCTCAGGGGAAAAAAACACCCAAACCCACAACAAAAACATCCATTAAAAACTGCACATGTGTTCCTATATTTTAACTACCCAATACTACCTAATAACTATTTTATTATTATTCAGTGAAACTTTAAACACTCAATCATATGCAAAGAATCTGCAATAGGCAGCTTTAGAATCCAGGTGTTTGCCTGGATCCCCAGGAATGACCGTAGAGGTGAAAAACTGAGAGGACAACCGAGTTCCAAATAAAACCTGTGTGCACTACATGGCATATGACAAGTAATTATTCGACTATTTTTCTTAAGGATAAAAAAAAGGATTGTTTTGCAATGCACAATAATGACCAAATAATCACCAGCAGTTATTATCCTGTTTTTGTTCTTGTATAGGAACATTTTCCTCAATCAGCTTGTTATTTGGCACAAATAAAAAGTTCAGTAAATAAACTCTAATGGTCAATTTAAAACATTGATCATTTTGATCCATTACAGATTTCCACTTGAGGTCAAATAGGAAATATTAGGTTTTTTTATTATTTCGTTAGAGAGGTATAAAGGTGCATTTCAGATAAAAGTCACACAAGGAATGAAGGGAATGTCAATTTTTAGAAAAGGAAGCAACTCACTAGAGTCTCCTAGCATTGTCATAGGTTAAATACATTATGAAGCAATGTTTTTAATCTGGGCTGCATGGTTGGCATGTGTGTCTCATTTGTGACATATACTAGGATGCTGGAAATGACTTGAGGATGTGAATTTCAATGGCTATTGTATAAGACTTAGTAATCTCATATATCTCAGGTACCTCGTATATCAGACTAGAGGAATAGATGGTCAGATATAGGAAAAAGTTTAGAAGAGCAACCGTCATGATGGAATAAATGATATATGATTCTTCTTCTTCAATCTCTCTAGTTTCCTAATTTTCTCTCTGGAAATCATTTGAGTTTTTTTCAACACAAACAAATCTTGGTATGCCTATCACTTTCTGTTAGAAAGATCTTCACTAAATAAAAGAAGCAAAATTAGATAATAAATTAAATCAATTATGATGCCTTTAGCAAGGGAAATGACCCCATTGAAAACTGTTGGCATGTTATTACAGGCTCTTTTGGTTATGCTCTATTGAATATCTGTCCTGATTTTGCTCATATAAAGGCTAAAACTTCTGCCACAAGTCTCTGCACACTGAAATTCTGAAATGTCATACTTTTATAGCCTTGCCACAATTTAATATTTGCATTTTATCCTGCTTTCTCTGTAGGATGTAAGTTTTCTATCCACGGCAGCCCTATTTATTGGATACTTTTTAACAAAACACTCATTTGTATCTCTCCCTCCTTCCTGCCTTTATTTATCAAATTAGGCCATGTAGCACAGTAAAGGTGCAAAATCCAAGTATTTTTTCATTTGCTGGCTCCCAATTAAGCATGCAGCTGCTGCACTTGAGAATAATGGCTGTCCAGGAAGCCTCTAATAAAGGAAAATCAAGGAGAGAGGTAGACAGAAGGATCCTTACTGCAGCAGTCCTCATGGATGACCTGTTTTAAGGAATCATTGGGAGCTGGCATTGATCTATTGTGGAATAGAAAGCTGACTGGCTAATGAAGGCATCAGTGGCAGTACAAGAAAGACAAAGGTTTGGTCTGCAGTGTTTTGACACAAGGTGCAGGAGCAATGAACCTTATGCTACAACTACACCTCTTGAGGGTTGCATTTTATTTTCTGAGATGTGTTGAGTAAGGTGAGGAAATAGATGAATGAAAAACCAAAAATAATACCATTTTGAAGGAATATTAATGTGAATACAATGGGGTAAAAATTGAATTAGCTGTGAGTCCCTGCTGAGTTGTATGAAATAGCTGTTAAAGCTAATTCTCATTGTAACACATAATGGTATTATCGATTTACTTGATACATGGCTAATGAGTGCAATTTTTCAGACTCCTTGAATACAGTAAATCCTGTTTACTCTTTTAGTGCAAACCTGCCTTCTGTAACTCAGCTTCCCTTTTATTGTATTTTCATTGTTCATTCAAATAGGCCTACTCACATTCCTTCACTGCTAGAACTTGATAACATATTCTGTGGGAGCACCTGCGTGACCTTTTTATTACATCTCTGTTATCCTTTGTGACAGTCCAGTGGGAAATTCAAGAGAAAGTAACTGCTGAATGGCAGGGGAGCATTAACCCCTTCAGGGACTGTACTTCATGGAAGCATTATGACCCTACATCAGGGTAACATGAAGAACGGGGCAGGGTCAGCTAGAAAGGTCATTATGAGGCTTTAAAGCCCTGAAACTGTAAGGAAAGAGCTTTGACAGAATGGAAGAATTTCAACAGTGAGGCACAAAAAGGAATCAAGGAAACTTTTAAATTTTTGGCACAAAATAAGCCTCAAAGGTAAAGGGGTTTTGGCCTTTGAAAGGGCATTTGCCTGCCTTGCGGTCATTTCCATGGTGAGCAAGGAGTTGAGATCTTTCCTGACAAAAAAACAATTGAGAGTAAATTTAATTTTGCTTTTGATTTTTATTTATTCTCAGGGATTTTACATTCTGTGATTAGGAGGGACATTATTAGTGAATTCCAAATTCCATTTTAGACTGTCCATATTTCCCTGTGATTCAACTACTGTCTTGATTTCCCTGTCAAATATATTTCAAAACCAATAAAATGGATATTCATTGTGTATTTATTAATATTTTTATGGTACTGGTATCTGACTATCCTCTCCCATGCACAAAAAAAGAACAATAATCAAAAGTCCTTTTAAAGGCTTAAATGTTTTTTTTTAATTGTAAGGCATCTTTCTTCCTTTATGTTTTTTATGTCTTCACATGAATTTGTTGGAAACTGCCATGAGCTCTGGTCATTGGAGATCATAGAATCTCCTTTTAAGTTTTTTCTCAGGTTTACTTTGCAAGGGTATAAAGAGTAGTAGAAAATAGAGTTCTTAGAATTATCTATTTGTATCCAAAGGCATGTCAATGCTTCACGTTTGAGCAAACCTCTTTTATTCCAAATGTCTGTTTTGATCTGGCACATTGCCTCTCGCTGCCCTTTCTCATTTGTGATGTCCTTCAGTGCAGTGCACACACACTATTTCTTGACAGTCTTTGATTTTACAAAATACTCCCAAAATGAAAAAAAAATGGAAACAGTCAAGACACTTTACATAGTTATAAAAAAAAAAAAAAAAAAAAAAATTTTTGGCCCTTTTAAGGTTCAAGAT
>VYXF01006698.1:1844919-1860028 GCA_013397295.1 Polioptila caerulea | reverse complement strand
CTCCCAAAATGAAAAAAAAAATGGAAACAGTCAAGACACTTTACATAGTTATAAAAAAAAAAATAAATATAAAAATATTTGTGACCTTTAAAGGTTCAGATGCCCTCTATCCCCTCAGCAATCACACCTCAGACTGAATGCTTGTTTTCCTTTTTTTCAAATATTCTTTGGTCCCTAAATACTAAATTAAAATAATAGAAAAATAACAAAAGTTTTAAAATCCTACTCCTGCTACTCAGGACCAGCCTGGATTTTTAAAAAAATCATAAAATGAGTTTAGTACTATTGTAGAATTTTATGGAATAGATTAAAAATTATTAAAAAATAGAATCTATTCCAGGACTTTAAAAATCCCTTTTTAAATATTCCATTAAATTTTCATGCATGCACCCTGTCCTCCCTTTTCCAGTCAGGTCATATTATCAGTTTTAATTATCCTTCATGGGCGTGTGAATGCATTTTTAGTTGATGTCCTTTTTAATTCCATGCATATTTTCTATCAAATATACAGCTACAGAAGAAATACTGTAAGTTCTGTGTTCCTACTTATCTAAAATCCAAAGGTCATACAGCTTATTGTCTGTAAAGTTTCTTCCTTCTGAACTTCTGCAATGACATCCAAATCCCATTTCTATATTAATGTGTGATAATCATCAGTCACAATAGTAAAAATAATAATAGAAAAACATATGGGATCTTCTCATATTTATGGACAGTATGAAGTACCTTATTTTCAGAAAAGTACTACGAAGATGTAAGGTTCACTCTTCATGAAAATTACCAGAATTTTCTTGCATATATTGTGAGCACATGTCTTTAACCATTTTCTTTCTCTTGCTGAAGTTACATAGTAAGAGAATTATTTCTTTTTCACTTCTTTAAGAAGTTGGTGTAACAAGATAACAGTAAAAACAGTTTCCAAGTACAAATCTCCTAACACAAGGTACTGAATGCTACATCAATCAATAAGGGGGTTTAACTGTCAGAGAGGTCCCTCTGTGGACCTTTTGTTCTGCTTGGATTTTATTTCTGTCCATATTCCTCTCATCTACCACATTCCTACAGGCAATGACTCCCACAGATTTATCATCAAATGAAACAACCATGAAGCTATCTTCCAAGGGTATTAGTCAACTGAAATAAAAAATGAACTTCTGATCTGTTTAAGCCAAACTCTTATTCTGGGGTTGTGAGTTTAAATTTTATGTACATACCACCACTGCAATAAACTGTCTACTTTGACTCCAGTCACAAGTGCACAAATAGATCTAGACTTTCTTTTAATGGGTTTTCTCCTTAAAAACTATTCACACCCTTGGTTTGATTTGATACTAATTAAAGATTACAAAAATATATTTGATATCTGCTTCTATTTGTTCAGATCATTAAAAATATTAATTATAAAATAAATAAAAGACTAGAAAAACTATCTTGAAGCTCTTCATTATTTGTGACCCTCCATGAAAACACTTACAGTTATCTATGCAGATTAGAAAGCAATAATCACTTATAGGGTTTTATGTCTTAATTTTCCTATTGGGTAAAGCTGGGTATGTTTTCCCAAGCAATATTTTTCTGTTTAAGAAGTAAGCACAAAGGTATTAATTAATTTCAATATATCTGCTTTTAAATGAGGCTCTGTTTTTCTCTTCTTTTATTTTTTTTTCCTTAACTTTTCCATGAGAAACTGGGGTGAGGGGATATGAAAGAAGAAGTAGAAACCCAACTATCTCATTAGAAAATCTAAGTCATTAAAGAGAAACAAGTTCTACTTTTCAGCAATGTTTTCCATTTCACAGAATATAGATAGATTATGGAGAGGTTGTGTCTTTGAGGAAGAGTAAGAAGAGGGAGCACTGCCCCAAACCTACCCTTGAATGACACAAACCCGGCTTGCCCTGAGCTCAGGTCCCAGAGGCACAGGCTGCTTGTGCATGAGCAGTGGGGTGGCAGGGGGCTGACACCACTGCGAGAGGTGGTGGAGAACATTCCCTGAGCAGCTCCTTGAGCATTTTCACACTGCCCAGGGCAGGAGGGGCCACACTGACTCCTCCATTGTGCCCCAGAGCACATCCAGAACCTGTGGCTGAGCCTGGGCCAGCACTGTTGGATGTAGGACAATTCTAGCCTCAAGTGTATGACTTAGGTTAAAATAAAATTTTATATATATATATGCACATAACCCCATTTACGAAGACATTTTTATCTTGATGATCATAAGGGTATTCAAACATTAAAAATTCAAGCATCCAAAATGGTTTCACACTGGTTTGATCATTCCATAGCAAAGTACATTCACATCAAAAGTCATACTTATCTCTGAGACTACCAAACAACTTGGCCGGTATTTTTAGAGAAAAAAATCCCTTTTTTGAAAAAAGATGAGTTTAAATTCTTCCAAACCTGACAGCTACAGCTTTCTCTGTAGTTATAATTTAGCAGACAAAAGGCCAGAGGGTAATTTTTCCCTGATGTCTCCCTGATAAAAATGAGCAGTGAAGTCAGAAAATAAACCAATTTTCATTTTATTAAAAAGCTGAAAAACGTAGTTTCCTGCAAGGAACCATCTCCTGGATGGAATTTCTGAGTGCAACTAAAATGTCATATCTACAATCACTGCCTAAGAAACAAGACAAATTAGTACCAACAAAAAATATTTTTTGATAATTTTTTTTTAATCACTAGAACAGTTAAAAATAACGTTAACCCAACCCAAAACCTAACCTAATTCAAAAGAAAAGAGAATAATTATGCTAAAACTTTGCTCATTTGATAGTAAAATTGATAGGGAAAAAAAGAAATTGATGGGGGGAAAAAAGAGCAATAGAAATGGGTTTATAGAAATGAAAAAAGGAGAATGTATGAGATACTGATTTGTAGGTAATCAACTGAAGTAGTTTAAACACAATAGAAAAGAGACAAATTTTAAATTGATAGAACTATTTTTGGAGGGAAAAGGGGACATTCCATCAGATACAGAAAAGCTGAAGAATGGAAACATTTTTTCTAACATACTTTAGAAGAAGCTAGTCCAAATACACATATCAAATGAAAGGAAAATATCTTTTCAGCCCATCAGTCATTAGGAAGGAACAAAACCTGGTAACATGGGCAGGAAGGAAATAAGGATGCTAAATACTTTACATTGGAATCTAATTGAAGAGGTAGCTGAGAGTTAAGTTTCCTTCTCAAGGTGGTCCACAATTTAAAAAATAATATATATGAGAAGCAAATCGGTTACACAGGCTTTTAATACAGATTCCTTTCATATTTTTAACAACATAAAAAGTGTTTGAAATTGATCTTTTTGCTATCAGGATTTAGTACTAAAGATTTATAATATAGCAAATTTTCTCCAAATCAAACTACTGTATAAAATTAGTCGTGCTTCATGTCATCTGATCGTGTAAGAGATGTGGAATGTAAGCGTCCCTCTCAGCTATGTGCCCAGATCTTCCACAGGTCAATAAAGAGAAAAAGGTACCTAGAGAGAAGTAATTCATCATACAGGTGTCTATCCTCCCATTGATAGCCCTTTACAGCTTGGCTATATATCTTTGAAAGTTAGAACATGCTATTTAGATTAAAATAACTACTTCAGCATTTTTTAAAAGAAAGAATTTCATGAAAGAGGGTTGTTTATTACTAGAAATTCTACCATTAGTGTCTATCATAAAGAATAGAAAAATAAATGCAGAATTATTCATAATGAGTTATTAATATTTTTCTTTTTAATAAAAATGTTTATGTAAAGGCAAAATTTAGTAACATATCCCAATAGAGAAAAGTTTAAAAGCCATTTTAAATTTTCTTGTACTAGATAATCTGAAAACAAATTGGAGTTATAAAGTGCAGAGCAATTGACCTTCTTAGATATTATATACATCACTTATAAAGCTAATTGCATTTTAATTGTGATTTAGGAAATGGACAGTTTTGCAATGAGATATTAGATTTTAAACAATTTTGGTTTTAATGAGTGTTAATTTTCCTGGTGATTTGCTTCAGCATAGAAGTATCATGACTGAATTAATTCTGCCTGAAGCAATTCTACATTTAAGGTCATAAATATTGGCAAGGAGTAGAGATGATAAGGAAAAAGTAATTAAAAAAAAAAATCCCATAACCAAACCAAAAGCAGTAAAGTTCAGCTCAAAAAGAAAAAAAAAAACAATGAATAAAAACTCACAAGATATAATGGTTCTGCAAATGTTAGGAAAGCCATTTTGAGCTGCAAATGTTCACATATTTGGATTAAATTTTAGCAAGGTTTGACCTTTTTCTCTAATTATAGCCTCAACACAAACCTGGATTAAATCTGAATGTTTGAGATAAAAAAATTCTATGATAGAAACATCCTAGAAGTTATTTTTCTTTTTTTCCTCGGGTTCCCTTCCCATTGTATGACAATCTCTTGTTCATATGCAGGACACAGAAATTGTTCTATTGTGATGTCTTTAAAAATGGTATATTTTTCTATCTATTCTATAATGATTTAACATCACTCTTTTGAAAACATTCTTATATCTTCTATTAACTTTCTTGTGAGCTCTTCCTACCTGCAGCATGGTCTCTTCATCAGCTGTTAGCTGGACTCCATGTGTGTGCTTTACAAAATCTCCTTGTTCCCCTTTTCCCATGAGCCCTGACCCTTCCATCCAGGGAGGGACACCTGTTGCTTGGTCTCTGATCACGACAGCTGGAGTCAGATAAAATGGATTATTGAATACCCTGGAATACAACCCTGAGACGCTGGCTGGTGAAGCCTTTTCATCTTGGGGTGAGCATCATTGGTATTCTTTCCCAATTATTTTCTGTCAAAATTTAGCTACGGTGTCTCTCAGGACAAAGCCTAGGTCCCTCTTTCATTCATAATTTTTGTTTTTTGCCTAACCATGTATAGTCTGGCTGCATGTGGCAGTCTGTTACACTACTAGCTGCAACCAAGTCATTTGGTTGAGGCACATTCAACTTTTTTAATATATTGTCTCATCTTCAGGTGTCACACCTAGAGGCTCTCAGTGTCAATAAAGGTAACTTAGCAGTCACCATTCATCCTTATTGCAGAATTTTACATGTTATTCAAACAGGAAGAATGTTGACCTTATTGCGCAGTGGTTCAAAAATATCTTATAATAATATTATAAAATAATAATTAAATGATACTATAATCAGATGTGTCATACTTCTAACATATATGTACATATATGATTAGGCTTTTCTGGGGACAGGTAAAACAGAAGGAATCATAAAACATCATACACTACTGTGACAGTAATCAAAAATAATTTTGTCCAAATTGGTATAATCTATGAATTCCATTAGCACATTACTTATTCTTTCCTTATTAATGCAAAAGAAATTAATAGAGTAATAAAGTAATATCTGAGAGGATTTTGGAAGTGAGAACAATATATCAAAAACTGTGAGAGGCAAAATAGGTATTTAATGCAAAATAGACATTTGCCTTGTATGCTTGAGGTATTGAACTTCAGTCCATAATCTTTTGAGATGATCAAAATACTTCCACCAAAAATGTTGCTGTGCTCAACATTTCAGACATTTTCATGCTATATGTGATAACAATTTTGAACTCTAGTGCATTTTGGAGTATTTAAGGAATGTTTTACATATTAAAAGTATCAACATATAGTTTATTTCCTCATGCATCTTACTCTGAATAATAACTCTGAAGCTACTATTTAAAGAGGACAAAAGCAATTTTATTTTTTAGGGGGCAGGGGGTTTCTACAGCTATTTCAATTTTTATATTTATAGATCAACCCCTATTTTTTAATCTACATTTTTTTCTACTTAAGCCTATTTAGATAATTAGTGATATTTGTAGTGAAAAAAGTTTTAAAATAAACATATGCCAAGTAAAACGTCTGGAAATTCAGAATAACAATGATCATAATTTGAATTACGAAGGGAAATTTTAACTAAAACGTAGAAGGGTTCAATTATTGTGTGACTAAGGTGATTGGCCTACACATTGACTCAAAAGACCACTGAAAAGAGCTTGCCCATTTGAGTAACTGGTTCAACTCATATAAAAATCCAAGCTCAACAGCTCCAGATGTGCAGCTAATGTACAGGCATATTTGTATGAAAACTGAGCACTGGAAATGGGTCTGCACTGGAGAACTCCTTATGTATGCTTCTGGTAAGCAAAAACAAAGATTTTGCTAACATTCCAGTGATGGTAAACCACACTTTAACTTTCTGAAACTCAGCCCTAATATACTGACCTGTGTAAAGAAACACCAGACACTTTTAATAACCCTTGGAAAACTGACTGAACAAGTAGTATGCACTAAGTGCTTTCAAAATCAGAAGGCAGAGTGAAAGCTTAGAGGATTTAAATTTTTTTCCACAAGATCAGTGAACTAAGATGAGAATTTTTCCTGGAGGAGGGGGAATACTTTTCATTATTCCAGGTGGATAACTTGATTCACTTTTCTGTATTTAAAAAAACAAACAGTTGCAAATAGAGTACTGTCTTCCAGATAACTTCTGCTTGGAACATCTGGACTATGGATCAGTGCAAAGAACTATACAAAACATTAACACTACTGGGTCACATGTTCCTCGAGGTATACTTGGACCAGAACACAAGATTATACTTAGAAATCCTCAACAAAACACCTTTAATTTAGGATTTTTTATTAAAATACCTTCAATTTACCTACAAGGACTCCCACACGGAATAAGCCATTGCTTTCAGGGAAGCTGCTGATAAATACAAGAAAACATCTGGGAAAAAAAATCCACAGGGCTTGAGACTTGAGCACTATCCAGAAGAACTCAAAGGGCTAGAAGATCAGATTTATGGGGAGCCTTCAGTTGGACGTAAGTGCACTGAAATTTTCTTAGTTTTCTTTTGTGGAGCATTCTTTCACTCTGCCCTAGCTGAAACCAGGACAACTGCTCAGATGTTCCATATTAGCAAACCTCCCTTTTCTAGTTATCACCTTGTATTTGTAATTCAAGGGTAATTATCTTTTGTTAATTGTAAAGCTCTTTTAGAAAAAGAAATAACTTTATTTTTATTCAACTTAATTTTTTCAGCTCAGATTTACATGCAGATACAGGTATATGATGTCTGCAGCAAATTAAGAGCTGGTAACTTGGTTAAAAATATAACATGGTGGAAACATCCCAGTAACCACAAAAAGTCATGGAACTTTGACTGGAAAGATTAAGAAAAGTATTTTACTTTTAAAATTTCTGTAATACCTCAGTTGTGTAAATATTTAAATTTTAAACTTATTTTATTATGGGCAGATCCTCATCTGGTATAAATCAGTGTGACTTCTTTGAATTTCAAAGAGCTATTCTGATTTACTCCAAGTAACTCCGTGTCTGTCCCTTAATGTTTTTTAAATAATTCTTTCAGAGTTCCTTTCAAATTGTTAGGTTATTTTCAACTACAAGGGAAGCTGCATTCTGCCTGTTTTAAGCTATTTTACCCGTAGACAAATCTGTGCTGTCAAAACAGGCTTTTAGAAGTTGAAAAAAATCCAAGCTATGTATATAGTAAAAGTTGGCACCAGTTTATCTATAAATTCTTAACCATAAGAAGAACAGTAAAATCTTCTAGAGATCTGAATTTTCAGGCTATCTTGTTTAGCTCAAGGGCAGTTGGTAATGTAGGCGATCTCACACCTCAGATGCTGAGGATATAAAGACATCACATTTATGCTTTATATTTATTTGTTATGACATTGCCCTGAAGAAAACTAACATTACTGTTAAAAGAGTAATACACATCATGCAGTGAATGATAGCTTGATCTGTCATGACAGAAGGCACAAAACATGTGAAAAGTCTGTTATCTTCAAATTTGGCTCCTTAATCCTCTTGTAAAAAATGTGTTCCATTTGTAACAAGTGTAATTAAAACCATACTGATTAATTCAAGACATAACCAAACATCCTAAATCCTTGAATAATTTACATAGTATTCTATAGTCTGTTGGCTTATTCACTCTGCTTAATACATGGAAAATTCAGCCTCATCTTTAGATGTAAAACTTAGATGCACCATTCTGGTAAGATTCTGGTAAGTAAAAGCATTTTCAAAAAAGAAAGAAAATTAAAGTAATTGTAACCATCCTCCATAGAATAATTTCAAAAGATGATGAACTTCAGGGCAGGATCCAGGAGAAAGCTCTTCAGTGAAGCCAAAATTCTGCTTGTAAAGAAGGATGAGCTCGACTGCAATCTTTGATATGTATTACATACAGAGGACTGATCGAGTCCAGATGAAAGTTAAGTGTTTTGCAGTAACTACTGCATGCAGCCCTCAGACCTTCATGTGCTTTGTAGAGTGCAATATGCCCAGATTTTTTTTTCTCTGAACTCACTATTCCAAAACAAACAGCTATGCTAAACAAACTGTCAGAACCACAGTGATTAAGGTTATGTCAACATCTCTCTGCAGTTTTACTAGGGACTACAGCTCAATTAGGAAAAATTTACCCCAGCATGGTATCTAGTTCAAAGATAAATCAAAGCTTAACTTAATTTGGAAGAAAAAAATTCTTTGACAATTTATCATGCACAGGAATGGAGGGAAAACATAACATTAATGATGTTTCAGGATCTATTTTGCATATATTGAGTAACAGATATTTTTAGAAAAAAATCCGATGCAATTTCAAAGCAACCTTTTTTTCTAGCTATTTGAGGCAACTGTACCTTGTAGATGGACATTGCCTAGGAACTATCATTCCAAAAGCTTAAAAACAAGATAATACACTCTTCTTTGACTGCAGAGGGAAAAATCATATCCCCTCCTGCAGTAATCCTTTTAAAAATGTCTTTCATACAAACAAATATCAAGAAGATATCTGTCAGTCCTTGGACTGGAAGCTCTACTTATATGATCATTTTGAGTGGAAGCCTCAGCTAAGGATGAGTGAAGAGTAGAACTGTGTCCCTTGTGTTTTGGAATGTGATGAGGGACTGACATACTATAAAAGAGATAAAAATTCTGGTTCTGTGGAAAACAGTCAGAAAAAAATAAGGCATTTAGATAAAGGAAAAGGGAATGAGGAAGCCAAACACAGCAATGTGCTTCTTTCTCCCCTGTTACCCCTGCAATGCACAGTATCTTCATTGTGCAGCCTCCTTCTGTTTTTAGAAGAGTGGGTCTGACTCCCTTTGCATTCTTCTCATGCTGTAAGTGTAGGGGGGTTAAGGAGCTGGGATATTTTTTTAAGTATGGAATTTTTTGCAGGGCTGACAGCAAGATTAATAGAGGGGTCCATAAGGATTCCTGCTGAGCACTCTATTAAGCCAATAAGCACTGAACTAAGAAAAATTTGCACAATGGACCATAATGGCTTCTGAACAGCTGCTCTGGTCTACCATATCCAAATCCTACTTTTGAAATAATTTCTAAAGTTGGCTCCTCCTTATAAGAAAATTCTTCCAGTTTTCACTATACACCAAATAAATATAACAGTAATTCAACAGCTGGGGTTTTATTTTCCTTGTTTATAAGCAGAAATTATTTTTTCACCTTAATATCCTTGCCCATTTTTAGCATATATTAAGAAGTTCATATTAATTCTTCTTCATTTTTCTACTGTATCTCACACCTCTTCCCTTATTCATGCACAGTTAGTCTTGTTTTCCTTCCTTACCTATGCTTTACATCTTCTCCAGAATACTTGTTTTTCTTCAGCCTTGTTGCTCTTTCTTTTTCACTGTTCTTTCCTGATTTACAGCAGATCCCCTTACTCCCTCCCAACTTTGCCCTTACTCTATTTCTGCCTTCAGCTTAACCTCCTGTTCATGAGACCATAAGCCCTAATTTATCTTCCACTCCAGTGCTTGCTAAAGTAAAATATAAGAAATTTGTTTCTCCCCCACTCCAGTATTACAAAGCATGGGAGTTCTGGGACCCTTAAAAAGGCAGCTGGTCCCATTTTGTAAAGAAATCATGCACAGGTGCTGGGAATCATCCAGGGCTGATAGGTTTCCAGCCCCAAAAGTCATAGAAACTTTTGTACATGTTTGTGACCCAGGAAGGCTTTAAGTTTTTTGCTTTCCTCTGGGAGGGGGAGGATAGAAGCAGCTTAGTACAGATAAGGACTGGGGATGGCAGTAGATGAGAGAGGCTCCCTTCCCATGACAAAGTAGCACTATCTGAACTTTGGGAAGTAGTTACCAGTTATCATGGATCTTTTATAGTTAGATTACTGCCATATCTGAAGTTTGGCAATCAAGTAGTCTCTTTCCTAGCTATATCAGCAAATTCTGTTTGTGCCTGGCCTTGTTAACAAGAGGCAGAAAAAGAAGCAAGATCAAAATTCTTTGTAAGAATCAAAGGAAGAGTATCAGACTAGATGGTTTATTTCTAAAAGGAATTTGAGGATAATCTTGACAGGTGATGACTATGTGTGCATCTACATATCTTGAAAATGCTTGTGGCAAGCTAACTTTGAGGCATGAACAGATCAATGAAGTTCTAGATATTAAATTCATGACGTGGGTTCCAGATCCAATGTCAGAAGCTAAATCTTTCTTTTGGTAAGGGAAATCCTGGTCAGGACAGCATAACACTTTTAAGTATAACTCTTAGTTTCCTGTATGGATTAAAATCTTTTATCTCATTTATGGCATGTTATATCTAATTATCTGTAGACATGCAAATCTGAGGAATGGATGTTGACCTGTCTTCTGAGCTGAAATCTGTTTCCCAAAATGTCAGGTGATGAACTAAACCCACAGTTCTCTTCATTCTAGTACATAAGTAATTGATGAGGTTCAGACAGAGTTTGCAGTTTTCTTGGAAGCCATTATGAGTAGGCATAGCATTGGCTGAGCCATCTGATATATTGAGGTTATGATATGACAGTGTGTTAGTGGAGAAACTCTAAAGCTCATCAGTCCCAGCTTGTGTGAAACACAAACCCTGGCCCCAGTAATATGATTGTCTCATATGATGAAAAGTGACTGACTCTTCTTCTTAGAAAATAACCTATAAACCTCTCAGTGAATTTTCTTCTAGACTAGTTATCACTGTTGAGGTATCCAGCTGCAATACAAACCCTGAGCTTTTAAAATATTTTTGCATTCTTCTCCATTTTATATGTGTAATATTTTGACAACAACAACAAAAAAAATGTTCTTAATAGTGAATTTTTGCTCGCATTACTTAACACAAATTCCTATGCAGAGTAATAACATCTGAAGCAAAGGAAGATTGCTAGTATATTCATGAATTCTGAAGCTTCTCAGACTTTTTATTATGTTTCCTCCATAGAATTTGTCCATGCTTTCGTATTTTCTGTTATGAAATGGACAATCGAAATTTCAAAAATAAGTGGAAATCCTCATAAGAAGTGGATTTGCACCCACACATCAAAACCAGACAACAGTCTTTACAATAACACTAATAAATGTTTTTGATAGCACATTACAAAAATTTAGCCCTTCAGTGTGAAAGAAGCATTTCTCAGACCTTTCCTTAGATTTGTGCAGTTGAATATCAAAAAAGAAAGCAGTATTTCAGGGCACTATTTCAAAGTATTTCCTTTTCACAGCCACACATATACACTCGTCTTATCCATTAGTTATTTCTCAGTGTTAAATGTGATGAATTATTTCACGTGAGAAAATTGAACTGAAAGCTGGCAACAATGGCAGTGCTCCCCTGTCTCTCTTCCCCCTGGAGAAACAGGAGGAACTAGGCAATGAGCTGCAAATTTACAAGAGTTCATTTGAGTGACTGAATTGGTTTTCTTTAATCCCACCATGCTCCATATTTTCAATCAAAAAGCCAAGTGTTTAACAAAGGCTTTTGCCCTGAATAGAGGTATCCTGGAAATTGCCTGTTTCCTGTGGCAGCGGTGAGATTCCCAGCCACTTGAATTGTATGAGTCAGAGCCCTCAAACAGGTCTGTGTGTGACTGCCAGTGGCAGTGTGACAGTGTTTTTCTTAGCAGCTGGGGTAGTTTAGGAGTTATAATGGAAAGATTTTCAATGACTTCCCAATTATATCTGAATATGTTTGGAGTTCTGCTTTGATGTTGCCAACATAGTATATGAAAGTATCTAAGTTTTCCAGATGTTTCCTCAATAAAGTAAAGCATTTTAACTCCCAGTGACCAAATCTTCCCTTATACATTTAAAGCTCCTTCTCAACCACAAAGAAAAATCCTAGATGAATTAAATCAATAAAATTACAGTTTTACAATTCTGTTATCTGTGTCCAAGCTGGGCTGAAGTTCACAGTGCTGAACAATTTATGTTTGTTAAGATCAAACCTTTTCCTGGATGGCATCTACACTGAAACCTGTCCTCTTTGTACCTCTTGGAAATGCAGATACATTCATCTGTTGGTGACTTCTAAAAGCAGTTTTCAGCTGAGGGAAAGATCAAGCATTTTTCTTCAAGTACAATTTTGGGCTCCCAGTTAACATTGCAACGTTCATATATCCTATAAAGTTATTTTTTAAGCCTAAAACAATGAGTTGTTAAATACAATTTTAGAAATAATCAGGATGTTTATACACAAAGTTCATGGATGCTGGGTGCTCTTCAGAAATAAGGACAGATGTCTTTTGCAAAGAATATTTCAAAAAGCAATTGAGGGTAAAGAATTAATGTAGGTTTCTACTGCTTTTGTGTCTTAAGAATTTAGAATTTGAGAACTGATGTCATAAAATATCTGTTATTGAAAGGACAGCAATGGTATTCAGAGGTTTTATCCCTCCCAAGAAAAAATTTTTAATCTTCTCTTGGAAAAAGGCCCTTTTAATGCCTGGTAAATTGAAATTCCATCAACAAGAGAATGACTTTAACACAATATTGAATTAAACTTGCATTACTACCAACCACAGATGGAACTTCATCTGTTGTAACAGCTACAATATTTAAGAAGACTCAGTCATTGCACTGAAAATATTTAAGCAGCCTTTCACATATTTTATGTATGTCTTATGATAACCACCAATCATAGCAAAGACTTAATGCCTGTATTTTAATCTGAATAGTAAAAGAAGAGAGTCAGTTTTCAAAATCATTTGAAAGAGATAATTTACAAGTTTATTCATGTCACTGTTTTGCAGAAAATTTTAAACACTTCTGCTGAGAAAATCTCAGTAAATTATTACTATAAAATAATAAATAATAATCTTTTAATTTTTAAATGAAATAATTTTCCAGCACATGTGGTATTATACATTTATAAAAGTTTGAGATATAAATACATTTTTTGTAGACTTTAGGATTAACTGTGGTGTTGTTGAGCCTGATTACAAAACGTTCATTGATACCTCTGCTGCTCAGGATTTCACTTTAGTCTTCTGGGCTCTCATCCAACACATTTTGGCCTATGGTGCCCTTTGGGGATGGTTCTAGAGTTCCTTCCAGCCACACTCAGCAGCAGTTACTGACAAAGCCACCTCCTTTGGAAGTACAACAGGGGATTTATATTTGTGTATGCCACTGCATCCATTCCTTCTGCACATACAATTGAAAAATCACCAGTCTTTTTTCTTTTTTTTCTGACGTATTTGCGCTGTGAACTTTTGCAGAGTTAAAAGTGGTAATCATAGAACCAAGTAGCCTATTGTTGGGGCAACCTAGAATGTAAATACCTAAAAATCCTCACAAACTTCAGAACTTCAGATTGATACAGCAGGCATGTTTGGACTTTTCCTTTTACTAATTAATTAAGTCCCAATATTAGGGAAGTTTTGGGTGCTTTCTTTCAGAGGGAAGCAATTTCACTTAGGCTAAAAGAAGAGGTTGAAAATGCAGTTGAGAGTGGTCGATAGTTTTGTCCTTGACCAGAAGAGGTCACCCTTGTGTGCGGCATCAAGTGAGTCGGAACCCTGTTACCCCTTTCTCTGGTTCATCAGAAATTAGGGGCTTTGCTTTAAATGAAACATAACGTACCCAACTTTTCTTGAGTTTGGTGAAGTTTTGGAATCCAGGTTGAATCCAGGTTCCACACTTCAATCCTTGGTTTTCTGAGCAAGGAGGTTCTGCTGGTGGTACAGATAATTTACAACCTCTGCCATTGCCTGAAGGTCTTCACTTGTTGCTTCCTGTGACAAGATTCACACAATATCCCCAGCTCATGTGGGTATCTATGAAGAAAAATGTGTCTGAGATATTTTTTTTATGTTAATTGATACTTGGTGAAAGGTGAAAAGCGAGTTTCAATATATAAATTTCTTTTATTATTTTATATTGTTTTTCAAAGGATTGCTTTCAATCTCACAAGACATGTCTTTAAAACAAAAATCATCATTATAAAATTTGTTTTCTCTCCTGCTCCTGAGAATTTGGAATGTAAAAGGTCTATTATTATGGGTACTGTACTCTACTCCCTAATTCAGTGTGGGTGTTTCTAATGCAAATTCAGTCCATCCTTCTTCTCTCTGGGCACAAAACTTCGGCTTCTTATCTTACATTTTTTTCCTTCTTTTCCATCTCTAAAAGAAAAGCAGTGTCCTTTCACACATGTAACCAAGATCTGGAAGTCTGCCAGCATCTGTCTGACTCATCATTTTCAAAAGATGCTGTGAATGCTGGGATTCAAATTCTAGCTGGGAATCAAATTCTAGCTGTGAGACTGAAGGTAGACACTTGAGTGCCAAATTCCATTGCCACTTTACCATTTGAGCCCAAATAAGAAAGCAAAGCAGCTCTTTCTGTTGTTATCCTGCTACTAATCATCACAGAGCCAACATGGTTCTTTATACTAAGAATATGAATAATGTACAAAAGGATTTTAGAAAAATACCTTTAGGCTAGAAAACTGAGTCTAATCATAATATTGTTTTTCATGAAAATAAGACTTGCTTTGAAGTATTTATGCTACTTCCTTACTATTCCCTTGGCTATATTTTGCTTTCATAATGTTTATTCAGTCAACTTAGTTATTTTTATACTTGTCTGGTCTTAATACCTTCTCTTTTCCCCCTTTCTTTTGATTCATGCTTTTTTTTCTGTTTTCTTAGGCTGATTTATCTCTGTCAAGTATTACTTCATAGTGCAAGGCGTTGGACATAAATCCATTACTTATGGTATGTCTATTGCTGCAGAAAAATGTGTTTCACATGGAGCTCAATTCCCCCCCCCCC
>VYXF01006698.1:1775379-1844910 GCA_013397295.1 Polioptila caerulea | reverse complement strand
CCTCCCCCCCCCCAATTTTAAACATGTTCCTTTTATGGAACATGAAAATAAACCATTAAACAGAACAAAATATAACCTAGGTGTTCAATTTTAAAACCTATACAGTCCTAACTAAGTATTTCTTTCCACAGTATGCAGGAGGCATTGCTACTGGGGATGTTCAGATATTCTAAGTTCAAGTCATAACCTTCAATACCTTCAATACCTACCTAAATTAAACCTGTGCCTTCATGGACCCATCTATTATTTCTTACAATGGTTGTGATGAAAAGTTGAGACCTTGGTTATCGTTACTGTAATATATTTTGAATATTGCAAGGAAAATATTAGCATGATATCAATGCAGACAATCAAAATCTACTGGAGTCATAAGAGGATTATATTCTCACTGGATATATTTAGAAATAAATTCTATCCCTGCCACATGAATATGATGTAGGGGCAGGAAATATCTAAGCAAAATTATTAGTGTTTAGATTTCTACGTCTTATGGCTACATATCTTGTGGCAATGAACTTCTTGCCTCAATTTACTCAACTTATTTCTTAGATTTGTACTATCAGAGATAGGTCCCAAGTGGGACTGAGATTTTATGCTTTTAGTCACTGCTCTGACACACAAACACATATAAGCTTAAATCACTGAAGTTAAAGACAAAATTCCTGTTCATCTTGGTAGGTTCAAGTTTTCACCCCAGGCATCTTGGAAGACAGCACTTGCACTTCTTAACACCACCACATTTTTTGACAGTAAGTAAAACAAACATGCTTTAAAACTTGCTGGTTTTAAGCCACATTACTCATCAAAAGTCTTTCTGTATAGATTGAAAACAATCCCCTATTTTTTTTTTTTTTAAAGGGACATTGGAGGTATTTGTATACGAAGTAAGGAGTGTAAATGATATAACATTCATAAAAGTCTTTTATTTAAGTCTATTGAAATTTATGTTGTATAAAAATCCCAAAATTTTCCCCCTTCGTTTGATAACAGGAGTAGATCAGAAACTGATTAAAAGGTCAGACTGAATCTTGCAGTTAGCCAGTGTGAACTGTCTCAATATCTTCTTAAAATCACAGCATGTCCTTCCCTTCAAGTGTTGGAATTTGCAGCCAAGGATTCGTATTTCCTTCAGTTAAATGTATTTAATAATGTATAACATAGCTTAGCTGTTGATTCAAAGGTGTGTATGTGACGAACAATACTTCTATATTTACACTTTTTGTTACTCAAATGAGGAACTAGAACTGGTTCTTTACTACAAATTGCCTATAGAATTTCTCTAAATCTAGAATACATTGCCAGGTTAGAAAGTCAGCAAATTACTTATTCACCTTTTTTTTTGTTTTATAATCTTCTATTACACAGAAGACAATTAATTTATCAACCAAAAAAAGCCACTAACCTGAAAGAAAACATTCTGCTATGATCCATGGATCTGTGAATCACATGCACCACATTGGCCTGAGATGGCAAATTTCTTCTGAATGCTGGACAGTGTCAGAGAAAAAAATAAATACCCTTTGCAATATTCATCACATCCTTTACAGATTGAAAACTTAGCTTAACTTCCACTGAATTCAAATACATCAAATATTATTATGCTTAGCAGTAACATTAGGCATTTTTTGATTAATATTTGATTAAAATATTGATTTGGTATTGTCAGCACACATTCAAAAATCTAAACACAACCATGTCTGGATATTGAAAAAAAACTCTTTTCCCTCTCNCTTAACACCACCACATTTTTTGACAGTAAGTAAAACAAACATGCTTTAAAACTTGCTGGTTTTAAGCCACATTACTCATCAAAAGTCTTTCTGTATAGATTGAAAACAATCCCCTATTTTTTTTTTTTTAAAGGGACATTGGAGGTATTTGTATACGAAGTAAGGAGTGTAAATGATATAACATTCATAAAAGTCTTTTATTTAAGTCTATTGAAATTTATGTTGTATAAAAATCCCAAAATTTTCCCCCTTCGTTTGATAACAGGAGTAGATCAGAAACTGATTAAAATGTCAGACTGAATCTTGCAGTTGGCCAGTGTGAACTGTCTCAATATCTTCTTAAAATCACAGCATGTCCTTCCCTTCAAGTGTTGGAATTTGCAGCCAAGGATTCGTATTTCCTTCAGTTAAATGTATTTAATAATGTATAACATAGCTTAGCTGTTGATTCAAAGGTGTGTATGTGACGAACAATACTTCTATATTTACACTTTTTGTTACTCAAATGAGCCACTAGAACTGGTTCTTTACTACAAATTGCCTATAGAATTTCTCTAAATCTAGAATACATTGCCAGGTTAGAAAGTCAGCAAATTACTTATTCACCTTTTTTTTTGTTTTATAATCTTCTATTACACAGAAGACAATTAATTTATCAACCAAAAAAAGCCACTAACCTGAAAGAAAACATTCTGCTATGATCCATGGATCTGTGAATCGCATGCACCACATTGGCCTGAGATGGCAAATTTCTTCTGAATGCTGGACAGTGTCAGAGAAAAAAATAAATACCCTTTGCAATATTCATCACATCCTTTACAGATTGAAAACTGAGCTTAACTTCCACTGAATTCAAATACATCAAATATTATTATGCTTACCAGTAACATTAGGCATTTTTTGATTAATACTTGATTAAAATATTGATTTGGTATTGTCAGCACACATTCAAAAATCTAAACACAACCATGTCTGGATATTGAAAAAAAACTCTTTTCCCTCTCACTTTTCTTGATGTGCTGTAATAACAATACTGTTTGGTTTATGTGGGATATACCAAATTTAATGTTCTGCTTTTATGCAACTGTTTTTCCCAAACTTCTGGTATAGAGAAATTTGATGATCACCAACTACTTTCCCCCCCCCAATTTTGTAAAAAATATTATACACTGAATATTGTTTGACAAAAAGAAAATATATATCTGAAATAGAATTTATCATCTAACTGAACAAGTTGGGCATTATGCATCTTGCTACCTGAGAAAAGAACCCAAAGTTTGAATGAGAATTCAAGGTTACAGCACTTCAGTCTAAACAGAATTGTTTAGAAACATTAAAAAAAATTCCTCTATTTAAAAATGGGTAAATTTAAAAATATATCTCCCTGCTTTATAAATGGGTCATTTGCTATATTCTTCCAGAATTTCTAATGAATAAGGATCTTTAGTATTTAATGTTGAGATTCTGCTAACATCAGGTTTTTTGGAGGCAATTCTGCCTGAGACAGAGCTCTAACAGACATTGATTTCCATACTGCCTTCAGATGCCCTTCACTTCTTTCTTCCTTCCTTGCAAAATCATCCCTAATTCTAGAATATTCCTTTTTCAGAGGATGTTCAGACTACTTCCTGAATGAAATAAGTATAAAATTCAAGTTATAGTCACAGGAGCGAGTTTTATTTTTTCCCATTCCGCTCAAAGGAGCCCAAACCACACAATTTCTTGGCATGCCAAGAAACCTCTATACCTCCATGCCACTTGTGGAGGTAGTTCCTGAAAACAGGAGGCAGGGAGGAACGTAGGTCAGGCTGGGAGCTACAGAGGTGTAGCCAGCAGGCAGAGATGGAATAGATGCTTTTTACCCCTCTTCTGTGCTCTGTTTTCCTCTGTAACAACATTTTCCCCCACATGTAGATGGAGAAACTCAAGAGCTGATTTAACATGTGCCAGGCTCTGAAGGATGCAGAGCTGTTTAAAAGCACAGTCCAAGATCAAAATGCTGCTGTTTCAGCCATGTACCCCGTTTTTATCTTCACTTTATTTCCTCTGTCAGGAAGAGAGACACCAAACGTATTTCCACCAGGAAATCCCTCTTACTCTTAGGTCACTCTTAGATGCTTCTTCTCCTGAGTTAATTATCTTATACACCTTTAAAGATAGGCCCTGGTTCAGAGCCAAGGTATTGGAAAATTTGGTGTGTTCTATTTATCACTTTTATCTGTCTGTGGAGCTTTTATTTCTTCCCCAGGTTCTAAAGGGGCATGTTAAAACATTCCAACTCTTTGCATGTACTGATCCTTCTGCACAAAATCAAAAGTGAATTTTGCATGACAAAAGATACTGCATTATATTATGATTGTCTCACTATAAGATTTTTGTTCTGCTTGGTTTTTATGATGCATTGAAATATGTATCATCTCATACAATTAGCTGGTCCTGAATCAAAAATCAATCACTTTGCCTGTGTGGCTGGTAGTCTCACGGTGACTTTTGTGGGATCAAACTTTTAGTTCCTTTCTTTGACCTAAAAATTAAAGTTCATGACCTTATGTAGACAAGTTGATAACAGACTTATTTCTTCCAATATGTAGCTTTTTACATTAAAAAAAAAATAAAAATTGTTTGGGGGAACCCTGAGGGGAATGAGGTGTAACAAAATATCTGAAATAGCTTATTTTTTCACCATTCTAAGACTAAGATTTGGCCTCAAAATTCCCTGTTTCCTCCAGACCATGTTGAGAGTATGGCTTATTGCTCTTTTTCTTAGCACTCAGATGCTCACCAATGGATTTAATGGCCACATGATATCCACTTTTTATCTGTTTTATCAGAATTTACTGGCTTATAGCAGGAGAGGTGGAAGGAAGAACACTTTGTTACCTGAGTACATGGATCAACACGTTAATTCAAGTAATGAAAGGCAGCAGAATAATGATAAAAAACACATCTATAAAGGAATTTTGATGAGGGGAATTCATCTGTTACAGTGTATTCTGCATGAGCAGAGAGGCAAGGCACATAGCCAAAGCTACTAATGTTGTAAACCAGTGCATATAAATTTAGTGGAACCTTTAGCCTCTCTGCAGTTTGCTTCTCAAAGAACAGAAAACCTTTTACAGTGGATAGAAAGGACAACATATGCAGTGATTTTTTTTCTTTTGGTATGTTGTTTTTTTATTTGTTTTTTTTGTTTTTTTTTTAATAGGGACCTTGAGTAGAGAACAACTTTTCTGGGTTACAGGAAATTTTTTTGGTCTAGAAGCTTCCAAGTAGAAAGGAAAAAAAGAGTTAGATTTTTGTTACCATGTCACCCACATCCTCAGCTAGATCCAAGGGGGTATTATCTAACCAAGAGCCATCATTTTGATGTTTTCCTCTGTCCACTTCTGCAGCACCACAATTTGGTTGTCTTCAACAGAGATACTTATGATTTTTCAGGCAAGGATGAGAGAAGAATTCTCTCATGAATTATGAGTGATGATATGCCTGGACAATGCTGAATTAAACAGAGAATAAGCAGTAAAATAATGTAATAAAATATTGTTGGATTTTCACACCTATGTGGAGCATTCAGCTAAGAACCATAAAAATCAATAAACTATTTAAAATTTTACTGGGATTCCAACCCAATGGGAATGACTTTATTTAACCCCCAAAATTGTGGACCAGATGTTAAAGGTGAAATTCACGCTTTCTGCTGTCAGAACAGATTTCTGTCCTCCCCTATGCAGCTCCTTCTCACCATACATGTCTGTTGGCTTCCTGTCAATGAGGGCATTTCTTTTTCTCCACAGTGGACTAATTAAGATATCAGTAAAGAAACACCATTCCCTCCCTCCACTACTCAAGTGGATAATTTCTAATCAACAGTTCACCCACCATGTTTCACATGAACAACAGTGCAGAAGACCTAAAGACTCTGTGATTGAGCATGGGAATCCAAGAAACTGTTGATTTTTTTTGGTAGGGAAAATATATTAGACTTACTGAACTGTGATTTGAGATCACAATCTAAAGCTTTAGGATAGATTTTACCATAAGTGAACATGATAGAACTCGGTACAACAGAATTGCACGAAACACCCTGGCCATAAACCAGCCAAAGGCATGACCCTGAGTTTACCTGTGCAGAGTATTGGACTTCACTCCTTGGGAAAAAAAGGAAATAAATCCTGTAGATTCCTATTTAAATCCCAAACTATATTTTTATTTAAAAATGTAAAAAGTATGGATTTGTTTTTCAATTACAGGCAAAAGAGAAGGGAGAAAAATTGTTTTCAGACAATTGGACTTTAAGTTTTGTACAAACTGCAAAAGCTATTGATTACAAGACCTCAAAAGAGAAACAATTTTAGAGATAATATGAAAATTTAAATTAAAAATAAATCTTAATATTTCATAATTATTAATTTATTTTACAATCTTCAATTTATTTTACATCTTATTTGACTGGAAGATACTTCATGATGCTCAGTAGTCTTAATCATAATCATAAGAGAAAATAAGAGACTAATACTATTTCTTAGTGTTTTAACACTGATTCAAAGAAGCTAAAGTGGCAACTTGTGTCTTGTTAGAGACCTAACAACTGAAATTTTTTCTATTTGTCTGCAAAACAATTAATATAGCACTGTAACTGCAACATGATTAATCACAGTCAGCACTCCGCAGCTGCCACGCAGGGAATCTGGCCAAGCAAGCCCACCAGCACTAGTCTGGTGACCTGACCTAGTGTGATGAATGAGAGGGCTCCAGTTGGTGAAAGGCAGCAAACCTGGCCCTAAATGTATGAGTGTGCAATTCCAAGGTAGGTGTGTTTGACAGCCACGAAGATTGTCTCACTGGATACCTGAGGAATTGCAGAGGGGAAAGTGACATGTGAACTGTTTCGTGTTAAAGCATAATGACTGGTTTACATTTGTAAAGCAGATAAATAATAGAATGAAAGCAATGACTATTTTTTTTTTTTTCATGCTGCTAGTGGTGTTTTTCTGACACTCTTCTATTTCTTCTGGGAAATTCAATTTTAATACTGTATCACAGGTAGGGATTCCAGACATACCACACATATTAGCTGAAATTCCATTCCACTGCTCATCCTCCTCTGCCTGTCTGCAAAGCCTACATATTTACAGTATTCCTCGTTTTTCTTGAGTTCAATTGTACTTTACAAAGGATGATCAGATCATGTTCTGTCAGTCCACAATAACAACAACAAATTGAACTGCTCTTTTTTAGAGGGCATACAATGCTGATTTCACAGATGTGTATCATTAGGCAACTAGTGACACAAAAATGTGCACTTGAGGTCAAAGCATACACAATCTTTATTTTCTTTCCTTCTCCCCCATATGTGATCATTTGTATCTCAGGATGTTACAGCTCTTTTTTATCTCATCTGCTTCAAACACAAAGCAAGCATGATAACTGCCAAAACTTGTGTGTTCTGCAGCTTCACAGCTGCGATACATATGCTTGAGTGGCAATGACAAGAGAACATCACATTAAGTGAAGCTCAAAATGAGAAGCTCTAGGCCACCACCAACTAAGGGACTGCAAAAATGATGAGATGATCAACTAATCTGATCTTAAAGAGTCTTTGGAGACAGAGGGAACCATTCCAAATCGTCTGCAATGCAATTAGAGAAGGAAAGGAAAAGCAGAGGAAGTGCTACTGCAGTAAATATCACTCTAATAAAAGGAGGGCAGAAGAGCAAGAAGAATGATTGTATTGGGAATAGAAAGGGAACATTTTCTGGTTTGATATGAACATTAAACAAATAAATAAAAATAAATGGTAAGGACAAAAGTGCTATGGGTAGGAAATCACTGGAGTGAAGACATTAAGTATACAGTGACCTGTATTTTGTTTGGACAATGTACTACACAAACTGAATTTTTTAATTATATTTTTAACCCTCTAAATATAAAAGAAATGAGGATTAGCTGTCAAAATCTTTGGAAATGTTTAGCAAAACCTCAGGCTCACATCTGAATGGCATTATGTCCTTATGAGCCCATGACTAACTTTAAAGCTAGCCAAAGCAAGCAGCATAATTTTTATTTCTCTGTATATCTGAGATGTTATTTCCCACAGTGAAGAAACACAGAATCTAATGTAAGAATACAAGAGAGGTATAAACAACTACAATTTTCTTATAATTATTGCTTTTACTGATTTTTTTTTTTAACATTTCCCTGTCTTCAGCCATACAGGTACAAAGATAGAAATTAAAATTAATGGTTAACTCCAACAATGTATAACATAAAAGTATAGTTATTTAAATCTGTAAATAAATTTAATAAAAGACTTTGTGAATAGTTCCTGCCAGTTTGAAGGGTTGTAATACTTACTCTTTATTTAATAGCAGCAATTCCTGTATTTGCTTATTTTAACAGAGTTCCTAATCTTTACTATTTCATAAAAATTGATAAAGGTCAAAAGGCATAAAAAATCTTTACATTTTCAAATTCCAAACTTCATATTAACATATAAATTTTTATTGTGTTTAAATCTAATCAACTTCCTGAGAGACTGATTAAAAAATTAGAATATTTGGACAACCAAAGGTATGAAAAATCCCCTGTAGGAATTCACTGATCATGTATAGTAAATCAGAGACTTCATCAGTTCACTGAAAACCCTGAAGCAGAAGCATCTTGCATTATGCCTCTAAAGTATCCATTTTGCCTGCTTAATTTGCCTATCATCAATGATGGGCTCTATTTCTAAATCAAGTTTTGTGTTTTCCTTTCCAAATACCTAAGAGAATAGATATTCTTCTGCTGATGCAATGTCTCATTCTCTACTGTGAGGTATGGAATTAATTTGCATTCTTATTTGTGCTTTTAATTATTTTCTGAGTTGTATTAATACTAGCTCTCCTGAGTTAAATTGTTTTTTTCTGTCCACATTTTAAACCCCTGTTGGATGCCCTTTTATTATTTTGCAATCTTCCCTCGGGTACATAACTTCTCTCAATTTATTAACATCTGTAAATTCTGTTAATGAGCTGTTTGCTTCCTCCTCCAGATCACTAATGAAGATTAAATAAAGCTGGATTCTGCACTAACCCTTTGTGTTCTGATTCTTCAGGACATCACATGAAGTGATTCAAATGAAGTGACACCAACATAAAAGTGGGGGAACTCTGGAGATTTGAATCTTGTGGTTTGAATGTGACTAATTCAGTCATTTTTGGCTCTGGATGCCTGAAAATTTTTTAGTAATTTCATAATCCATAGGCTAAGAAGAATCCTGGAATGAATGTTCTAAGCAACACTACATGAGAGAATGTGGGATAGCTGAATATTAATAAATTATTAGTGGCTCTCAACTGCGACTATTTCAAATATAGATTTGGTATCTGTCCTGACTCTTTGTTAATAATATACTGTAACTTAAAGAGAAACAACAAGCACATGGAAAAAATAAAAGTGGATGTTAAAATTTATTACAATATATAGTGTTAAACATATCTTGAAAAATTTGGGTTAAGAATCCAAAGAAGTGTAATATGAAATGTGGATAGTTGCTCAAGGACACAATCAATTAAATTACTGTGCTGAAGTTGCAGTAGCAGAAGAAGAAGTAACACTTCAGAATAGAAACCCTTGAAATAAAGAAGAAAACAGATAGATGCCATTGTTGATGCAAAGAAATGGGAATATGCATAATTGACCTCAAGAAGGCTTAGAAATTTAAAATAAAAGGAAAGGAGTCTGCTACAAAACATTGACAACAAAACACCAAGAAAAGACTACAGTTTTCTAGGATTTCCTCCATAAGATGGGGGCCACATGCCACATGACAAAATCATCTTTCCTGCTAATGTCTGTTCTAGTGGTTTTCTCTCCTCTGAAAAATACAAATTATATACATTAAAGTATTTTTGAAAAAAAGTACTTTCTGACCTTGTGAATTGCATATCAAAATCCTTATACAATCAATAGTCCCCAAATTCATATCATGTACTTCGGGAATCTTTGGCTAGGAAACATTTATAGGTGATGGATAGAAGAGGCTTCCAAGGGGTTCCACTGCTTCAGCCTGTAAAAGGTGCATGTTGCATAATTGAGACCTCTCCTGGATTACTGGTGTCACTTTCCCAGGGATTAGATACAAAAATAGAGACAGTTATTTTGTCCTGTCCCTAGTCTTCATTTCAAAGTCCACTTGGGCTTCTTAGAAGCTTCTTCAGCCACTAAATGGCACAGCTCCCCTACTTTTCTAGACCTCATCACAGGGCTGGATAAGGACTGTTCCAAACTAGCAATGGAAATCTACCCCAATGCCTCAAAAACTTAGTATATGATATTAAAGTGCATCTCAAGAGGCATTAAAAATATTCAACTATGAAATCTGGAATCTCATTTAAAACCTGCTAGTTAGGTAAAAACATTACAGTCAATATTTTTCATAAGGCATGCTCATGCCTGCACAGAGTATGGAGACCCTATATTGTGAGAAAACAATCCCTGCTTATATCCTTAACTTCCTAGAAGCTCCTGCAGCCATTAATTTCCCCTAATATATTCTCAACTTGCTATACAATGCCAAATTAAAGAATGAAGAATTCCATGAAATGCTATTTTCTCTGTTATGTACGGCCACCACCTCCCTTAAGAACATCGTAGTCAATACAGTTTTTTCAATAATTAATGGCAGAGGAATATTTTTTCATTCATTTATTTATTTTCTTGCTGCTAGTTAGTCGTTTAGGATTTCTATTTTAATAATTTCTGTGCTGGAATATCTGATTGGAAAAAGGAGCATCAAAAAATTAAACATTTGCAATTCATGCAAGTCAAATTAATATCTCAAACTTCTAGAAAGAAATACTCGAGAGCCTGGCTGCTATGTGCCCTTCTGAGAGCCCCTGGAGGCTGATGACACCAGCTATGTTGTCATTGTGAATAAGACACTGAAAAAAGCCTCGCTGGTATAAATTAATGCATCTATGTTTGGGCCCCCTAGCTCGAAGAGGATGTTAAGGAACTCAAGAGCATCCAGCAGCATTGACTAGCTGGCCAGGAGCCTGCAGCACAGAACCAATGAAGAGATCACTGGAGAGCTGGGGTTGCTTAGCTGGATTAAGAGGAGGCTAAGGGCAGCCTAATAGCATCCTACATCTGTTTGAAAGGCAATTAACAAAATGACAGATTGTTCCACATTATCATTACACCCCCTGAATATTTTCCCTACAAAATCACATAAGAGTTATAAATCATAATATGATGCACAGGAAAATGGTTTAGACTTTTCAGATAAGATGTTTGTTTCCTGTTCTGTAACCTGGTAAAACATCCTCCAGAGAAATTGAAATCATGGTAACCTCCATAGAAATTTTTAATCTTTTACTTGTTTCCATGAGAAAGGTGGATTTACAGTGACCCAATGCATAGTGTGAAATTATAATATTTAAAGGAAAATATCTTCTCTCCATTCTACGTAGTGAATAATTATGCCTCTATTTAATGAGAAGGCAAGAGGAAATTTAAAGACATAACCATGAACTGTGTATAACTGATGCAACTTATGAAAAACTGCTTTGAATTAATAGCAAATTTGAGCTCAATTGTAAAATCTTTAACCTTACCCAATCTCCCCTAAATACAACTTTTAAAGCTTCTGAGGCAAATTGGAAACTTCATTTGTCCCTAGAAAGATGGAGGTGTTAATGTCACAGTGATTTAAATGATAGGGTGATTTCAAGAATTTAAAGGCTGCTATTTTAATCACATTGATATGTCTGCCTATATCTATATCTACATCTATATCTATATATCATTGTTACTTTCTGATCTTTTAACTCAATGAATGCTTTGCATAAAATGTATCAGTACTTTGGTTATATCATGTTTTAAAGTAAGATTTGTATAAAAATATTATGAAATATTGAGAAGCAAGAAATTAAGCTTCCTCCTTTCTGCTCCTGGAAGTCAACAGGAGTTTACCATTACTTTACATGGGAGATGGGTATCACATCAAGGTGTGACACTTTTGAAGAATGTACCAGAAATATTGGAATACAATTTAGTCAAGGAAGGGAAATTATGAGATTAATTGGCAAAGACTGGTCAGAAAAAGAGTAAAAATGGAACAAATTCTCTGAAAAGAGATCTCCATCAAACTGTTTTTTTCTCTTAAACTCAAGACTAGCACTGTCATCAAACTGACAAATGACATTCAGTAATGCAGCCAGGATGAACAGCACTGTACTGTCATCATGGGCATAATTTGTAGTGTAAGCAAAAGTGTCAGACAGGCTTGTTTTAGAGTAGATGCAATTCCCTACGGTGAATTAAAGTACACCAAAGGAAAGTGAAAGGAAAATGGAGGCAGGAGGATAATCAAAATATAGGAAAACATGGATTATAGCCAAAGATGCAAAATCTATCTCTTTAGAGAAGAAAAGTTTCTAGAGAAATCTGATCACATTAAGTCTTAAGGGAGTGAAAAATTTCTAAACGAAGAGCTCTTCAGTATTTGACACCAAAATGTAACAGAAGACAAATGATAAGAGTTTCAGCTAGAAAAATTTAAACCACAAATATTTGAAGGATTCTAAGTAATAAAAGTTAGTAGCCATTGGAACAGACTACCAGGAGTATTGTGAGTCCTCCATCCCTCAAAACGTTTTACTTCTAGAAGTCACTCACTTGTTACTAATTAATTCAGGGAGAGACAGGAAGGAAGGAAGGTGGACTGCATGCTTCGAGTGTTTTCTGGCTGAATAATTCAATTCAGTGTATAATTTAAAAATCAATCTGTTAAAAATCATTGGATATAACACAGATGCAAAGAAGTGTCCCAATGGCATTTAAATTTCTATGTGATAGAGAACCATTTTCTCAACAGCAGAAATGTAATCTGTTGGTTTCTCTCCATAGTTCAGATAATACGTGAGGTGTTGCTTGTTAAGTAAAATTTTATCAAACTACCTTTGATATGTTGAACTGTTGAACGTTTTCTCAAAATTCTCCTTTTCCATAAAACTGTACATGCAGCTCAATTAAAACTGTGGGAATGTGAAATATTTTTTAAAGTCCTATAAGCTTTGAAAGATTAGAGAGAGCTTAAGAAAATTCATTTCAGAAATCCTTCTCTGACAATGTATATGCACTAAATTAAATATGCTATTTTTATTCTAAATTTATGTAGCAAAAGTACTCTTACAAGTTTTCCATCTAAAACAGCTGATTCAAATAAATAAAGTTCAAAAGAATTTTTCCTAAAGGGACTGTTTCTCTGCAGTTCAGATCTTTAAGAAAAAGCTTAGTGCAACTCTCAGTTCAAGATTACTTTTTATAAAAGTTCAAAAGAGCACATAGTAGACTTAGCAATATATGTTTAGGTTGCCAGACATGTTGCTTTTTGCTCTTTTTGTTTTCTCACATTGTTTTTTTAGTGAAACTTCTTACTAAATCTGACAAGAATGCTGCATTTATCCTCTGAGCTGAACAAGCTAAGTTTCAGGCAGAAGGGGAAAATCTTAGGAGGTTTTAAATTTTAACAAACATCAAGGTTTTTTAAAAAATTGCTACAATTGAAAAAAAAAATAATATTTTGAAAAATATTAAATACTTTTTTATAATAGAGACAATGATCACATGCATCTCTTTTATGATAAACAATGAAGGGGAAAATGGAATTTCTCAAAATTCTCTTGAAAACCTATGCTCTTAGCCTGCGTGAAAGGAAGTGTCAGACATTACATACAAAGGGTCTTCAAAACAAGAGATGGAAATAATTCTCACACAGCAGGCTTTAGGATATATTCATTTTGAATCAGAATTTATTTTTTCATTTGAGTTTTCTGTAATCTGATTCCTCGAGAAGGAGGTTTCTAAATATCAATACTGGCTGTTAATAATAGTTCTCCACCTGGACTAATAATTCAAGGTTAACGCAGAATATATTTATAAAGGATGATGTTGCATGCAAGAACACGTCAAAGTTTCTTTCAGCTCTGGTTCTATGATACTGTGTAACTGCATTCACAGTGGACTTGAGAATGGTTCATTTTTTTTTTCCACTTTGCAGATTATCTGACAGCACAAAGATTCAAACAAGGTCATCACTGTGAACTTTGAATTCTTTCTTAGCTCTCCTTTAGATTTTCCCCTGCTAGTTTCCCCCTATCTTTTTCAAACCTTTATGTCCCAGATAGGAAAAATACTGGCCAGCACTAGTTTTAAAAGGCCACTTAATTTGTTTTGCAGTAACACTATTTGTACCCACTGGTGTTATTTGCCTTTTCTTAACAGTGGTGCATCCGTGGTTCACACTCAGCCTTTGATCTGCTAAAAATTACGTCAGACTCTGCATTTGTCCTCGTTGAACAGTATTCTGTCTTTTCAAGGATTATTCCTGCAATGTTAGGATCACACTGAACCCCAGCACTATAAAGTATGCCTGCAGTCACTCCCACTGAGTAAGCAGGGTCTGTGTTCCATGAAACTGCTAGAAGCAATGTTCTTGAATAGCTTCCGAGCAGATCTTTGTGCAATCCTATTTAGGCCATTCTTTTAAGTTGACAGTGAACTTCTTCTGTCCAGCTGTATGCTCATGTTGCAGCAGTTTCATCTAGTCATACAAGATGTTAGAAAATTTAATTAAGTCAATATATATGACACTATACAGAAGTCATTAAATATCTCAAAGGAATAGATGATATTTGATTGTAACAAATGGTTGGTTGTTCTTATTTCCACGTTGTCTTCTAGGTAGTCAAAATAAGGAGTTTGATTAAATATTTGTATCAGGAATCAAACTTAGGCTAGTTAATAAGTCATCATTTTTGCTTTTAAATGTTTCTGTCTACACAAGTACCTACTTAAAGATAATTTTTAGTGGACTCAGGACAGCCTGAGAGAATCCCTTTAAGTTTTCTAGGGTGATTACATTTCTACCAGTCAAGCTAAACTGCAATCTGTTGTCCTTTATCTGCAAGTTGTCTGTGAGAAGAGTCAACATAGCAATAAAGTTAATGTGGGCATAGCCCAGCCAGAGAATGATAGAGCTTCACTAAACCTGATTTATTTTCCTCAAACAAAACTCTTCTGTGGTTGTAGTACCAACGCAATAGCAGTCTTTCACCTGGCTTATGACTCTGGTATTCTTAGGCTGCTGCAAAATAACCTAACACAATAGAAAAATTCCTACAGTTGTCATTGGGACCTTTCTTCTAACACTTGAAACCTATACTGTGAAAACCAGAAGCTGATGGCTTTCATCTAATTGTCTTTACTTTCAAAGTTAACATCATGCCAGGAGGCCTTTCCTCTTGAACAGTCAAGATACAATCAGGTAAGTCTCATCTTTAGCTGAAAACTCTTCTTTATGGTGGGCAATTCTTCCCATTAAAATGGTCAAGAGTTAGCTAACAAAGTACCATCCTAGCTGCTGCTCAGTGATGGCAATATTAGTTGATCTACTGCTTTAATATTATCTATTTTATATATTATATACAGGCAACTTGTAACAGGTAAGAGCCCTAGATATAAATGCTAAAAAGAATTGTGTCTGAAACCTAGCACTCACAAACTTCAGGCGCACAATCGTTTCTCATATGTGCACTTAGAGAATTGCAAACAGTTTAATATCTTTTATAAACCAAAACACACCATTACCCAAGAAGACTCACTTTTTGATCTGGAGTGAGATTTCAGGAATGTGGTGTTATCCATCCACACCTTTGTCATGCTCTGGAGATTCAGGCATGCTTATATCCCTGCTGTTGCCTGTACATGAGTGGTTAAAAATTCAAGTAATGATTCTCATCTAGATTTCTCCCATTAAAGAGACTCCTTACATTGCAAATCCATCAGTAAAAGATATTTTTTTCCTTTGTATAGGGACTGGACATAAACAAATCAAGAGTACATCAATGCTAGAGGTAAATGGTAATAACCTGGTTATTACCATTAAATGGTCTCCCTCTTATTTCACAGAGGGAAAGAGAACAGTGCATGTATAAACATATATATATATCAGACCGTTAAACTCTGGAAAACTCAGGTTGCTGTGTTTGGAATGCAGACACAAAAGAAACCTTCTGTTGGTCATTGTATTACGAATGAGCAAAGCTCCAGCAGTTTCAGCTCCTGCACTACATTAGTTTGGCTCTTTATATTCTCCCTTTGGCTGTGAATAGATCAGCCTTGGAGTCCTGGCGCTGCAGGAGTGAGGCTGCACCTGACTGGAGGTGAAGCAGCAAATAAGAGAAGGTGCCCAAGAAAGGGACACTTAATTTTCATTCTTTTTGTCAGTCTAGATTTTTACACCAAAGGCATTGAAAAATTTTGAAAACACATACTCTCTTTTGGTGATCTTTTGTTTGAAACTGAGACAGTAATTATTAGAGGATGCAGCACTGAAGCATTTTCATGGGCATACTCTTTGGGGGAAAAAAAAAAAAAAAATGGAGGTCTTTTCAAGACAGCTGGTGCTAAGTTGAGTTTTTTTCACTTCATAAGGTAAATGATTTATTCACCTGGTTATCTTGATGGTACTTTTCTGAATACAGTCAAGCTTGAATTTCTATTTTTTAAGCAGCATCCATTGCCACTGCCTATAGAATTTCAGTTGAGGAGTCGCTACTATTGTACGGTATTTCAGAAGGCATTCTTGCAGAGATTAAGATATAATTTTTTTCTTTAGAAACATCCAGTTACTGTCACACACAGTCTTACAATCAATTCATATTCCCAAATACTCCTCCCTGTTTTTATCTGGCAAGATCTTTCACATTTTACTATGTGTTTCCTATATCAAGAACATGAGGAAACCAGCTTACACATTTCAGAGGGAAAAGTTTGAATTTTAGAATGGGAAGATAAGAAGTAATTAGTAATTTATGCAAAAGAGTATAATTTATTTATTTGTAAAAAAACTAAATCAAGTTCTAAATCTAGTTCTATGTCTTCTATGGATCTGCTATGACTTTATAAAAATGTTACTGAAGCTAAAATTGAAATCAGAGTTTTATTCACATGAAACACATCCAGAGATTAAAAACATGCATTATACCAAATTTCTTATCAGAATTTCCATCTTTATTTTTCTCTACTATTCAAATAATTTAGTGATTCACTTAGTGTAATTAGTTCTTTACAAATATCTGAGGGTTTTTTTTATTTACACAGTGGCCCTATCCTGTCATTTTGTAATTAATTTATTCACTTACTCTTCCTTGAAAAAATACCATGTCTAATCAAAATGTTCCTTATCTATTTTCTAATTTGTTAAAATTTCTTATCAATCTCCACATCTTGCAAAAAAATAAATAGTGTCCATCATTTGTCATCAAAACAAAACACAGAACATACTTTTGACAGAAGAAAGTAGCAAACTGACTTAAGAAAAATTCTACAATTAACTGACAATTTAAAGACCAACAGACTGACATCTGGTTTTAATCTTTACACATCCATCACCTACATTTGCAAATCAATTAAGAACCTCACAAATAGTCACTCTGTGAGGAAAAGCTTTTTAGTTTGATAATTCATAAATAATACTCTATGAGTCCATCTTGTTTTAATTCTGTAGGCTATATATATTCATAAACATCCAAATTCACACATGTGTAAAAACATGTAAAAAAGAAAAGGAATCTTTAATTGGGTAATGAGTAACAGAATTATTTACTAATTGGGTGTATTACAGACGTGTGTTCACACTGCTGTACTGTACTTAAAGTCCTTGCCAGTGATTCCACCAGAAGCTCACTGAGAGCTTACTAATTTGTGATTGTATAGCTACAGAAAAGACAGTAGCTCTGATTTGAAAATTACCATTTGTTATAGTTAGACAGAAATGCAATCTAATTGCTTCAGATATTTTGTACATTTTGTTAAAAAAAGAAAAAGAGATGATTATTGTGCTCAACTAAGCTTGAGAAAGAGGATATTTACACAAAAAGAAAAGCATAGCTGGCTAATACTTAAAAAAGGTTTCCTTTACTGTTCCAGCAGACAACTGATTTGCAATGAGAGTTCTCCTGCTACTCCAATTACATTTCTGTGTTTGATTTTTCAGTAAAATGGAAGATAACAGAACTGAGTATAATTTCACCAGTATAGATGTATATGAGATTTGGACTTTATCTGTCACATATTTGGGTTTTTTTCTTGGACCACCAGTACCTTGTCTGCACATTTTTAGGGGTGTTATTGATGTTAGATATTACCAAAAGGGGAAGGTTAGAAGAACTAGCTTGTTAGTGATAACAGCCTGATTCTAGGAGTAATCAACTCTTCAATTTTCATCTTGTGCATGCACATAATTTTTCCACCTACCTGCAATCCTCACAAAGGAACTGCAGCATCAAGGAGGACATAGTATTTGAATTTGTCTGGTTTTCCATTTCCAGAAAGAGACGTAGATGCCTTTAAAGGTATAAACACTTCCTTTACTGAAAAATTGGGAAAGAATAATGTCATAAATACAAATATTTTTCAGACTAGGCAGCATTTGTTACCTGATTTTTCTGTGTTTAAAGTAATGATGAATTATATAAGCAAAGCTTTGAGGAAAAGTAAATTATTATTCAGAAGAAAGCATGTGAAAAAGTAGTTTCAGAGCATGACTAGATTTTTGAGGAGTGTTTAGTTTATTGGGAAGCCTGCATGGCAGGAGTAAGGAATTGAGGGCCACATACACTTGTATATCATTCTTCCAAACAGTCCAACAGACATCTTAAAGGCCAGTTTAGATAGTCCAGATATGACCAGTGAGGTAACTTGGGGAAAATATGTACACCATTTACCTTTGTCATTTACACTTTAGAAAAAGTAAAGGATACTGGCCAGCGTACCTTTAGCAAATTATGTCTTACTATCAAATTTCAAGCACCACTCTAACATCCAAACAAAATTAATTGGCTCAACAGGTTACCCCTTCCTGCAGTGGGTGAGTTCTGCCCTCAGTGCTGTTTCATACACAAGGATGTTACAGCTGGGATTTCAGACCTTCACCTTGTCTCTAATGTGGAAATAAATACTCAAGTTTCATCATTTATTTAAATAGAAAGTTATTATTGTCATTAGTGCCTGTGTCTCTTCCAGGAAATCTGTATAAACTGACAGCAATTTTTATGACAAAACCCTCAGGTTTTGATCAATTAAAAAAATAAAAAAACAACCCCAAAACCCTTTGTGGATTTAATTTTTTTTTTCTATTATTGGTAATGTCTGTAGGTGCATAAGACCTGTAAATCAACATGCTGATGTAGCATGGTTCAGTATTATCCTGCCTTTTCTGAAATAACAGTGATATAATTTAAGTGTCACCCCTAATCCACATTAAGCTGCTCGGCACCCTTTCCATTCTTAACTACAGGAGAACAGACCAAAAGTCCATCAGTCTGGCACCTTGCCACTATGAGCAACCCCTAACAATGACTTCAAAGGATGCTGTGAAATCCTCGGAGTGAACCTTGCTCCATAGACTGTTTCATGAAGGGGATGAGAAGACAGAAATTCTGTTTCAGTCCGTGTGGCAACAGTTTTATCTCATAATTTTCCCAGCTAAAGGCTATTCTGACTTTTAAAGTCTTCTGATTTTAATATACTTCTATATACTTTAATATACTTAATATACTTTATCTATACTTGTAAAATAATCATCAAGAAAATATTTAAATGTTATAATTAAAGCAGAGCACCTTCACACTCTGTCAAATACAGCACCCATTCAGACAGAAGTACTACTGGGTCTTGTTTTACTTATTTCATAGAGGGTAATTCAAGGATTTCAAATAGTTCCTGAAAACTACATTTCTGACGAACAGCATGCAATATTTCATTATCGAATAACTCACACCATCTTAAACCCAGCAATTATTCAAAGACAGCCAGCATTTATTGTTTTTCACCTTTATGTTTTGCAAAGGGACACCAGAGGGTTAAAAACAAAATTTTAAAAAAATTAAATTGCTTTTGAGCTAAGCACTTGTATGCCAAGTCTCAGCATGGAAGGAATTTTAGCTGCTGAGCAACCTCATACAATAGTGCTTTAGAATAGAAATGCCAAAGAACAGACCCTTAACTACAGTATTGTAGCTCTGGTATGGGTGCCACTGTGATGAAAGTACTCTGATATAAAAGTGTCTGCCATGAAAATAAAGACAGAGAGACGGCTTTGTAGGTGGAACTTGGGTTCTTTTATGTAAAGACTGACCCAGGCAGTCAGAAGGGGAGAGTAAGAGGGCAAGGACCACATTATGTGGGCACGTAGCTGCCTGAGCAGAGAGTCAGGGAAAGAGTCTTGTGCAAAAAGGGAATTATTCTAGCATCATTTCCCACACCTGTGGTAACATTAATGATTTTTCACATCTTTTCTGTTTGTTTGTTTTATTGGTTTTTTTGGGGTTGCGTTGGTGGGTTTTTTTTGCCTAAGATCAGAATAAGGTTATCTACATTGTTTTAAAACCTCTCAGACTTCATGCAAAATCTTCAGTGTAGTACTTTTAGAAATAACATAGTCTTAGCCTAGTAAAAGACGCCTGAAAAGCACAATGTTTTAATAAAGACACGTCCTTTGTCCTTGAGCAGTGCAGATGATGTCACATCGGCCTCATGAATGTATGTAGAATTACCTACTTAAAAAACCTTATGTGGAAATACTTGTGGCTCTCAAGGAAAAAGGAGATTTTAAGAAGATTACAGACCTAATGAAGAGAAACTTCAGATGTTAGATAAAACAGTGACTTTAAAGACTTTAGGATTAGTTGAGCCACTTATTTTCATTTTTTTTTATGAGATTTGTTTAGTTTAAAAGCACAGTTTTAAAGGGAAAGAAACAGCAACCACTAGAGTTCTTCTGTGTTCTGTTTAGTAGAGTAATCATGGGGGCATTTGAATTATTAATGAATATTTCAAACTTATGTATTCTGGCTTACATACAAAACTTTTTCTTTTTTTGGATCTCATTTAAGATAAACTAACTATATTAACAAAGTTGTAATGATATTCCTTGCAAAATGTCTGTTGAGATACTGGAAAAAAAAGAAATTGGGTTAGTCAAATCTTTTGGGTTTCTATTTTTTTTCAAGGGGAAAGAGAATGAAAATTCTTTCTATGAGTTGAAGAACTTTTAAAAAAGAAATTCATACCAACTGCTGAATATTTCTTTTTGTTGTTGTTGCCAGGTTTGTCACTCAGTTCAAGCCAACTTCCTATGAATTCAGAAAATTATTTGTGTCAATGTGTGCTGAATTTCCAAAGAACAGTGAACTTATAAAAATCATCTGTGATTATTTATGTATACATGCTATTTATGAATACTTCGCTTTTATGGGGCTTGGTAGAGTATGGCTTTGAAAGAGAAGCCTCATGCATGAATTAATGCAAATAAATGAGAACTCATGCAATTATACTGACTGTTGATAGTTCCTCTCTAGTAACACCAGGAATTATATGAAGATTTTGATAGTCTTGTGTAAGAACTAAAAGCTAATATTGGAGGCAAGAAATTATTCAATCCATCCATTCAATCTAAAGGCTAGACAATATTTTATCTTTGACAACTTCTTTTTCCTCCCAGTTTTTATCTTGAAAAAGTTATATTATCTGATTTTAATTAATTTCCTGATACTCTTATAGAACCAGGACATATTCAGGTTCATCTAGAGTGTCAATATCTGAACCAGCAGTGTGTCTCCTAGCAAGAAATATCCATATATTAACCACTTTAATTTTTACTGGGTGGAGTCTATATTTTGCCACTTGAGGGCATCCTGTCATAATGTTCCATTACAAAGAATCGCATCTAAATTTTCATAAAAATAATGGATTTCTGTCAAAACAGTGATATTTTTCAAAAGTGCTGATCAAGCATTTGAAATTATAATTTGCCACACTAAACAGGCATTTCCAAGACCATAGATCAAAGTGGGTTGTATTTCAGGAAATGCTAAGTTGACAGAGAAGGATAAGTACTAGAGATGCAAGTAGATAGAATTTGCCTGGCAAGCACCAATGTAGACCTCATAGTTGTGTAGAAGCTTTGACAAAATTCAGTTACAAAAGTTAGACAGTAGGACCCATGCAAAGACAACAAGTGGATTTACCTCTTTTTATTGATAAATCATGTATATTTTAGCTTTATTGAGAATGATGTCAAGGGTTTCAAACTGGAAAAAACAGCAGGCAGAGATAACGCAATAAAAGAAACAACTGCAGTTACATCAATTATCCTGTAAGTGTAGATATATGACAATTACACATAAAATGCTAACTCTCAGATACTTGAAGACATAATCAAGGTCATGTTTTGACCAAATTCTACAGTGGCTATCACATCCAGATCATATCACCTATTGTTCTATTAATCAGTGATATTATAATTGTATCATTGTGCAGATTTATACAAAAAGCATCGCAGTAAATTTTTTACTGTTTTCTTTCTTCAATTTTTGGTCACTTATCTATGTAAAAGAATCCATTTTAACATGCAAGGTTATGTACAAAACTTTCAGTTCTTTATACCTTTATTATATTTTACTTTGATGCTCTCATACCACATTTACTTTGTGCTGGGATAGAAATTTTGAAACTTAGGGTCACACAAGTTGGAGTCACTTGGGGTAACGGATCCTGGCCATCAATTTACTAGCCTTGGTGTTAAAGCAATGGAATATGCCACACTTATTTTTTCTCTCTGCAACGGCTTCCTCCATACTGAATAAGGTGCACTGATTATGAGCTGTGTCAATGTAAGATTTCCTCTTTCCATACTTGGCTCTCAGTCAGCCTTTTTTCCCTTCCACCTTATAACTTTTCTCCACCTAGTTCAGAAACCACATGCTGTCCCTTTATTAACCTGCCATTTAATCAGCCCTTCTCACTAAGCCCATAAACACAACCCTCACAATAAAACTTTATGTGCAAGAAATGTGCTTCTATTTAACAGCCAGTTTAACCTCTCCAGTCTTTCGTTTTTCTTTTCCCCTTCAAACAATACTCACATGGGGAAAGAGACTCATTCACACTCTTTTCCACATGTTCCTTTCATTTCTAATCACAGTTCTCAACTGACTGAAGTCCTCCCAAGGAGAATCTCAGATTGCTGTTTTATTCTGAATCCTTCAAATCACCCAACTTCCCAGTCTCCCCATTTAAATCCTGACCCACAGCTGTAGATTGGCTGCTCTCTTTTGGTGTGGTCTGTTCTGTATTTCTCATGTTCCTATAGAAAAAGGATTTGCCACCTTCAACTTTCCATGTATGTGAAGCCACCACAGTATTGCCACTGTGGGTGTGAGAATAAGCCATTGACAAGTTCCCATTTTCCACAGTGAAATGCCTCTGACCTCCACAATCTGCTGGGCTGTAAAAGTGGGCTTTCAGCTCCACCACCCTACTGCATCACGTCATTGGCCAGCTTCATCTTGTTGTGACCCTGTCACTTGTCCTTACTGTAGAGCACAGGGTGCAAGTGAAGTTTTGGTTACAAGTTGACACCTATTATTTAGATTAGGCCTTGCAATCCATTTCTTTGGCCTCTTCTCCCACGAGGTCATCTGCAAAGTCTAGTTCTTTCTTAAGACAAACACATGCCCAATGACTTGTGGTATTTTCAAGTGAATTCTTACACTTTCAAAAATCATATCCTTAAAATTTCATTCTAGCACTGCTCATATGAAAGCAAGCTAACATTTTAATTCGTCAGGGACAGCCTCTTGATAGTGTAGCCACTGTAGCATCACCATCAGGGGAAGAAGATTGAAGAAGCCTTCCAGACTCCTCATCCTCTTTCCATTGCTCTTCCCCAGGCAGCTCTCACTGCTTACCACTGGAGAAATGAATATTTAGTACGACCTCATACAGTTTGTATAAAGCAGAGTTTGGAAAAAAACCCACAGACTGTGTGACATAACTACCTTGATGAGCCAAGAAAAAAAATAAATATCACTTTACCTGTTTCAAAACTTTTTAGCAACAGCTATCTATAAAAATGCTGGGTGAGGAAATGGGATTTCTCTTCTTCTGATGCATTTCACAGATGTCATCTGTAAATTATCAAACCTTGGTGTTCTCTGTAACTGTTGTAGTGGTAGGCTTATCAACATCTCACAGCAATCCTAAATCTATGCACAAAAATACATATTTTATCTTGAGAATCCTGCTAATTACAGAAGGGGTAAAACCCCCATAGTATTCAATGATACTGTAATAATATAGGTTATTGTAGGTTTCCTGTTGCTTCCTTAGGTTCAGAACTGTGATTACACTGACTGTCAAGCTAAAGTACATCTGAAAATTAAGAGATCCTGAGAAGCTTTATTTATATAAATAAATCAGGCAGTAAAAATTGAAATAAGATTTGCATTATCTACTGCCATGATAGGCTCACTAAGCTTAAGAAGAGCCCCTGTCTGAGGATTTTGCTCTGCCTGTGTTATCTCAGGAAAATTTGCACCCATGATGTGCCTCAGATATTTTCGGAGGGGTTGAAAATCCACTGTTTCTGAACATTAAGCTCAAAACCCATATTATTTATAGGCAAGATCAAGATCAATCTTGACTGGAATATGTGTGTTTGTAAATAACAAATATACTTTTTTCTTCACCTGTTAGTTCAAGCAAAGTCTGAAGATTTTAAGTGGCAATGGTACGAAGCATTCCTGGCTAAATTATAGAAGATGGTTTTGTTTTGGTACATATTTTTCAGATATTTCTTGAAGAAAGGCTGTTGAGTACTTAAGAAACTGATGTTGCAAGCTTCTTATATGAGTTCAAAACCATCATTATTTGTCATTCAACACTTTATTTTTGGTTTGCTTGTTTCCAGTTATGAGAAAGTCAAAAAACTCTTTAGAACAGTGTCTTTACTTCCATGTTTCTTTCAGAAACATATTAACTCCCTGTAAATATGAATAGTAACAAATAGCAGCAAACTTTATTTACTAAGGTGTATTTCAGTACTGTATTCAGCAATTTTCCAAATTATGAACTCTTCAATACTAGATTTATTTGATTGCTCAAAACTATTTTTGCTAAGTCTTTTGGTTTTTACCTTTGAGATTGTTTGAAGTGGCAAGAATATTACCAATCGTGACTACTTTAACCTGTCATGACTGAACTTCTTTCACAGACCTGAAGGAAGTATCTGCTCTAGGGTGTCTCAGACAAGTACCTTCAGCTACATAATGACTTGCCTAGATTTTTTTGTTTTGCAAGTGGCAGGCTTAGAGAAATCTATTAGATTACTATTCAAAATATGGAAAATTATTATAATATTGAAAGTTAAATCCAGGAAGATGTTCTGTTGGAACAAACATTTGACCTTCCTTTGCTCACCATATATCAGTGACTGAAGGATATGCTGCCAGATATAAAGCAGAGAGATCTAGATCCAATCTTGCATGCCTCTATACAGCACTAGAGTCTGACCTGTTCCAAAATTTGAATAAATAAATCCAAATACTTCCAAAGATCAGGACCTCAGAGGAGAACATTTCTCAAGAAAAAAAAAAAATATTAAGCATGGCTTTTATAACAACAAAAAGAAATCTGGAAATAATGAGTTAATGATTAATAATTTTTTTTTTTTTATTTAGAAAAAATTTGTCCAGCCCATTTAAAACTCATCTAAGATTTTGCCTAAAAGATATTTTCTCAAGCATCTTAAAATATTTCAAAATTGGCACAGGGGAATAAATTCTGCTCCATCCAAGTAACAAGCTGCTCATTCTCCATGAAATGAAATGAACGCCATTGATTTTTTAAGTGGCACAAGGGAGCTATTTATTATGAAAAGAGAAGTAGAAATAATTCTGGAATCCAGATAACACCTTTGACAATAAATACGTAATTGCACATGAGCTCTCAGAATTCATTTCCACCTGAAAAATTGTACCTCTCTTGTTTACATATACTCAATTTCAAATAAATGTTTCTTCTCTTTAAAAAGAGTTTATGTTCTGCTGTGACACTGGCATTATGCATCTCTTGGAATTTGGGGTCATATCCATGAAGTCAATGTCAGCCTATCATCAGGAACAAGTGCAGAGACACCTGTTTCCAGCCATTTAATCCTGAGGTCTTTAAGAACTGAGCAAATAATATCAAATTTTTTCACATATTGTGAAGAAAAAATCATGATCATACATATGTGCTTAATTTCAAATGCATAAGTAGTCTTTCTGTCTGTGGGATAAAAGCCACTGGTAGAAGTAAATGTGATTGTACTGACAGATTTGGAGTGCAAGTAATGAAAATTTGCTGAGAAGGCAGTAAGATTAAACCTCACATTATTTATCAATTTATACTGCCTGTGAAGTCTTCAAACTTTTTTGAGTTTTTTTTGAGTGACACTGTTGTCCACCCTACCCCCATTGCCTGAAATTGGTCCCCAGGAAGACTCTGTTCTGGCATGTACTGACTGTTACCTTGGAAATGGGATTGAAGTGTGGAAAGGTTAGTACATACTTGAGATCTCTTCCTGCAGAAATATAGATTCATCAGTGCACTCCAGAGAGGCCCTTGGAGTGGTATAAATTGGTTCTGGAACAAAATGGGCAGCTGCCAAATATGATATAGTAATGATTGTTACATGTCTCTTCACTGGCTGGTGCTATGAACTCCTCTTAAATTACCACAATGGCTCATAATGAAAGAAAAATAAAATGGCTAATCAAAACCAACTTGTTTGGTTTGCACTGCTGGTCACAGCATTCAGCATTACGGCTATGCTGTAAATCTCATTCAAAGATGGAAACATCATTGTAGGTCATGTTTGTATATGAATGTCTGCTGTCTCTACAGATTTTCTTACTTTAATGTTTGTGTGAAAATGTAAACAGATGACAGATCTAGAAATGGAATTTTATTAGTCCATGGCTATTTTTTGATACTAGATACTAGAGTCTATCTGTGAAAATGCAATTCTAATACATTTAATGGAAATATATATTTATATATTATCTCCTTGTTTTATTAGCCTATAAAAAGAAAAAAAAATGCAGCAAGACAATCCCTCTTTTTTGTGTGTTGGTACCCAAGCTCACTCAGATACACAATAAAGCCTTAAGAGGGAGTGTTCTGTATGTTAAATTTTAAGCTTGCTTTTGTGGAGTAGTTTTTTATGCTGCCATATCCCATCTCTACTCATCATATTACTTGTTTTGTTATTAAAATATATAATTTAAAGTATTTCTTCTTAAAGCAATGACTGAAAAAAAATTAGCAAAATTAAAGCCACTTTCTTTGCCTATATGAACATTGTCCATCGTCTGCTGCATTTTGTATTGCTCATGTTAATTGTGAACTGTTTTACACTATAGAGTTCAAAGTACAGTGTTCTGTTGACATCAGAAATTGATTAGGAATGTTTCTAAATACACCCATATTTTCTGGAAAAAACACATAGTTTTGAAAAAAGTGAATTTGTGCTCTCTGTTGAAAATTTCTCCTGGGCAGGGCAACATAACTTGTGAAAACTGTCTTGTCAAGAGACAGAACCATCCCTTCCTATCCAGGCATTTTTGTCTCTGCAGATTTCATTAGAGAATGGCATTGAAATGCCATGGTTTTGAAAAGGTCACTTAACTGCAAGGTCATTGATCTGTTGGTTTTCTTTAACATAATACTTTTACTGTTGTTGAATTATATGCAAATATAGTTTTTATATTCCATATTAACATTACAGAATCACAGAATATGCTGAGTTGGAAGGGAATCAGAAGGATCACAGAAGCACGATCATGGCCCAGCAGAGGGCAACCCCAAGAGTCACACCATGGCATGGAGAGCACTTTCAATGCTTCTAGAACTCTGTCAGGCTGGTGCTGTGAGCACAGCCCTGGGCAGCCTGTTTCAGTGCCCAAAAACCCTCTGGGTGAAGAACCTTTTCCTAATATCCAACATAAACCTCCCATGACACAACTTTGGACCATTCCCTCAGGTCCTGTCCCTGGTACCCAGAGAGAGGAGATGAGTGCCCTCCTCTTCTCTTCACGAAGAAGTTGTAGACTGTGATGAGGTCTCCCCTCAATCTCCTCCAGGCTGCACTCTGGCCAAGCATCTATTCTCTATGTTTGTATCTTTGTAACAATTAGCTATATCCCACCTTTTGGTTTCCTAGATCTTTCACAGAGCTGGAAACATGAAGAAGACATGCTTCAGGAACCCATAAAAAGAGCTTGTGCTCTGGGGTGCCCTTTCTCTAAGGACCAAACATCTCTTCCACGGCAGAGACAGAGCTCTGGTCTCTCACCGTGAGACCAGGATTGATCTGAGGAGATGCATCCCAGAGTTGTTCCAGATTCAATGGCTTAGCCTGGAGAAAAAAAAATGGGTTTGGATGACCTAACTGTGGTCTTTCAACACCTGAAGGCTGCCTACAAGAAACATAGAGACTTTTTACAAGGGCATATAGTTATAGTACAAGAGGCAATGGCTTTAAGCTGAAAAAGAGTAGGTTTAAATTAGATATTAGGAAAAAATTCTTTACTCTGGGGGTGGTGAAGCACTGGACATCCCCATTGGTGTTTAATGCCAGGCTGAAAGGAGCTCGAGCAACCTGGTCGAGTGGAAGGAGTCCCTGGCCATGGCAAAGGGGTCAGAACTAAATAATCTCTGAGATCTCTTTCAAACGAAGCCATTCTATGATTCTATGACCTTTCTTTTGCTTTCATTCAGATTTAGTAACTTTAGAAACTTTAGTATTTGCTCATTCATTTCTTCTGTGGTAAAGGCATTGTAATCAGATTACAATCACAGAGAATATTTCTGCAAGATGCTACATGAATTGGAAAAATGAAAGAGATAAATAAGATGAATAATAAATTTCCAACAGTTGTGTGTGTCACCAAAAGTTCTTTATGCTTTTTCCCTTTCCAGATTAAAAGAAAAACATATGTAGCACATTTTGAGGCTGCTATATTAAAAATAATTTGAGTCAAACTTGCTCTTTTCTGAAGGAATTTTTTTTTAATTGTATTTATTTACTCATCAAGGTAGAGAAAAAAAAAATTCAACTGAATCCATACAAGAAAATTGAAGTTGCCACAAGGTCACACAATATAGAGAATTTACACAATGTGGCCCTGTGAAATAGAGCTATTTTCTGGATCTGGACACAGGCAATCAACACTAGACCCTGCTTTAATTCCTAAGGTTTCTGCTTAGAGTGCTTTCTGTCTTGAAGAATTATTAGAAATTAAACAGAGTGAGAAATCACCTATGTTTTAGTACTTTTTAAAGTAAACATCTTATTTGCTATGAATGAAGACTTAAGTATTTTATTTATTGTATGTCATAAGTGATAGTTTAGTAAACAAAACCTCATGCTCTGCTAACCATTGATTCCATGATATATTCTATTAGGAAATTCAATTAAATACATATATGTTTATATATTTCAATATATGTAACCTAATTTTGACAAAGGGTCTTCTTACTACCTATTTTGTTTCTAATATTTCCCTTATTTTGCCATATGGAATGGGTACATTGAATAGAACTGAAAGACAAGGAACATAAAATTAACTGCAAGAGAGCAAACATAAAACTGACTAAAGAGAATTTTATGTATGATTAACCTGTACCATAAGCTGCTATAGAGGATAGTAATGTAAGATTACAGGAAAAGAAAAGGTATGTGGACAAATAAAAGAAAATTCTCAACTGTATCTGAAAAGCCTACAAAATTTTATAAACACTTGCAGATGTGCTGTGAAACCACTTTGTGAAAAAGACAGTTTTACTTTTTCATATAAAATCTGAAAGTCCTGGGTGATGGTTTGCTGTACTAGCCTTCTTCCACACTGTCAAGTGGCTCTATATCTACACTATACTAAATACTAGAAAATCATAAGTTTTTCAGAAAAACAATGCTTTACTTTGACAATTTTGTAGTAACGACTGCCATTGATTTTGTGGAAAAAACAAACAAACAAAAAAAACCCCACCCTAAAAACCAAAAAACATCCCAAAATAATGTCTTTAGTAGTTACTGATTGGGAAATTGATAGAGATGCACATGTATCCTTGTGCTGTGCTTGTAAAATGCAGTTGTAATGCTAATACCACTGAAAAACAACTGTGCAAGTAAGTTTAATTTGCCAAATTATGCTTTCTGAGAACATCTGAAGTTAGATTTGTGTTGAGAGGAGACTGCACATTCATTTGTAATGAAAATATATTTTGGAATGGGAAGTAAATCAGTTGTTTTCTATTTTTACGTCAATAAAGAAGGGCAGTTTTAACTGTAAGACTGAGCTTTTTGCAAAGAGAAAATTCAATGGAGACAGTTTTCTAGTTTTTGTCTTGGAGATTTCAGTATTCCTTTCTCTATACTCTGTGCTCTTTTCTCCTTCTGGAGTTCTGAGGTGAGGAAGACTTTCGTAGAGATAGTGGTTCCCAGAACTTCAGACACGTGTGAATTTGATCTATGATCCACCTCAGCCCTCCTCTGCTACTGAACTCAGTGAAACTGTTTTTACCATTCCCTCACATTTAGGCTGTTGTGTTTCAAACCACTGTCTTCAGTCTCATATATTTTATTCCCGTAGGTTTAAGTTCCTCAGGGCAACTGCTTTATTCATCTATTTTTTGTAAGATATTCAAGAGCCCTTGCATCATTATAATGTGCATAAAAAATTAACAGAACTTCCTTTCCCACAGTTTCATTTCTCCTTGTTATTTTCTCTCCTTCCTCATTTACCCTCACTTCTGTTTTCATTCCAGAGTTTCTCCTCCTAAGCTGACTGTGCTACAGGAACATCAGACCAGTTCTCCTGCCTGCTTAGCCCCACCCAGCATCCTGTGATAGCTCCCACACTGTGGTGGATGGAGAAGTCCCTTCTTTGGGCATATCTACAAAAAACGTCTGGCTCCTTCCAACTCATTGCTTTTAGTAAAAACAGGATGGGGTTTTTTTCTGTATTAACTAAAGTTGTGGAAATTATTATTGTAGTGTTCATGTAATAAAAAAAGTACAAGACAAAGAATTTTAAAAAACCTGAAATGAATTCTAGAGTTGGATTCACAAATTCAGATTCACTTTGTGGTGCCTTTTTAACTCTATTCATGAAGTTTGGCTATCATAAACCATACTGATTTACCAGTCATGAATCTGCAGGGAGATCAAGTATTTTATGCTTCAGCTTTTAAGGTATAATGTAAGGTATAATATAAAAAAGTATAATCTGCTTTTAAAATTCATATTTCTTATTTATTAAAATGAGCAAATGAAGGGTATGACAAGTGACTTTGATGCAATCTTTTCAGATATGAGTCTTTGATTTTAGGAGTTACACAATATGGAGAGTAATATCAAAAGATAAATTTTATACTTTATCTGTCACAGGTAATCTATAATATTTTTCTGAATCATATAGCATGAAAAGTAATGAAGAATAAAATTTGCTTGAGGTAAGTTTCACATCAAGTACATAAAAGCTTTATTAAAGTGTGAGGTTTATTTATTAGTTGAAAGGTAAGGATTTAAAATATATTTTTAATGTGTTTTTTTTTAAATCCGGTAATTTTTGAAATGTTTTTTCTAGAATTCCAGTAACCTCACATATCTAATACAGAAATTTTAAGCAAAGTCTGTGATTCTAACGCAGTCATAGCAGAGAAAGCAAGAATTTGCCATTATTCTCTGAAGGAAATAAAATCATTAGTTGAGTAAAAGATTTCAATTGAAAAAATGCAGATAGTCCCTGACATTCTATCTCAGCAAAGACAAGTATGAACAAATGACATGGGACCTGGATAATGATAGTGGGCAGAAGGACAAAAACGAGGAGCAGGCACATTCTCTGTCAAAGAATATGAACCAGGAGTATTGGATCACAGCAAAGAGAGGAAAAACTTGCATAGTTTTGCACTTGCACAGTTCTGTATTATGAGGCCACTCCTCAAACTTCACCACACTCAGATTTAGAGAGCAGCACCACCAATACTTAGCAAGTGTGAATTTTCCATTCCTTGAGAAGAGTCCCTACTTTAAAACATCTCCTTATAATGTTCAAAGATTCTTCTACACAACAATTAATTTCACAAACTGTTTTTTTTTTAAATTTCATTTTTCCCCTTTTGGGAATGTGATATAGAGCCATATAACCAGATTGCATAAAGGGCTACGTAACATAACTGATCTGCTTTCAAAATTGAGCTGGCTATGGGAGGAGGTTTTCCACGTCTTCTGGTTCTGTATTGGAGACAATGAGCCCTCTACCTGGTACAGGTAGAGACTGTTCTGATGTTCTGAACAGTAAGCTTAATTTAGTTTCTGAACAGATAAATAGCTCATGAGTACAGGAGACATAAGCTGCAAGGGAGGAAAAAAACTACTTCTGATTACTGCACAGTTAGATTTTTGTCCCAAGAAGGATAAATGTGGAGGGAAGAATGTAGTAGATGTAACCTTTGAAAGGGCCATGAAATATATAAGCAATAAAAAGAAAAATTAAAGGAAGTCATGTTATTCTATTTTTATGAAGGTATATTTCCTTTGTAAACTAGACAGGGTTGGTCTTGTCAATAGAATGTAAAATCATGCAAAGGACACGAAAATATCCTCCATTTTATCAACAGAAATTCCTCGATGTAAATCAGAATCTCTGCACGTGTCGTAACCATGAGCTGTAAGTTCAAGGTGTGCTCTGCCATTTTCAAACCATGCTTCAGACAGGACTGGTAACTGCGCTTGTGTTTAAAAACCAGAAAACTGACTAATCAATTCTGTTAAGCAAACTTCTCATATTTTTCAGAATTCTTTGTTGAGAAATATAAAACAATGAAGGTCATGTCCAAAAAACCCAGATTTGAGAATGGCTAATGCAGCAGATTTATTGAATTGAAACTGTGATAAAAAACACTGATTAAAACAATGCATCAAGAAGGGAGTCATGGAGAAATTATAATATGAACTTTTTCTTTCTAGAACTGAAAAAAAAAAATGTGAGAATGCAGACGTACTGGATAGATAAAACCCACAAAATATTCTACAAATCAAGCAAAGATCATGTTTACTTCTTGTGCAATGTTAAAGAAAATAGAGGGGTCATCAACAATCTTCAGTTAGTAAACACTACATCCCATCAGATTCATGTACATGTCAGGACGTCTTCAGTCTAATTTACTAAAGTTTGGATGCACAATTCCAGGCACTGAAAAGCTGCACGTATAAATACTTAACATGGTAAGGTGACTGTGTTTGCTGTGCACTCCAACTAGATGATCAAATTTTTTTGCTTTTGATTATTGTACAAACTATATCAGAACCGCTTTGTTCCAAAGAGAAAAATAGATTTGAAAGATTGCTGCTGAACATGGCAGTCCTGCACTGTTATTTCAGTGAACAGGAAAGAGGAAATGATTTTCTGTATCATCTGGTACATGGAATTAAAAGCTGGACAGATAACACATATGAAAGTATGTCTGCATTTGAAGTGTGGGAAGTCAGCAAAACAACAGATAGTAACATCAAGCTGCAAAATATTGATTTTCTCAAATATCCATTAATGCAAGATTGATAGCTCAGTTCAGATCCTCTGGAAAATAGTAATAAAGACTGATGGATTTTCACCTTGTCATGAACCTCACCTTATGTAAGGCGTGAAAAAAATCTTCAAATGAGAATGACAGCACCCCTAAAGACAGCAAGCTTAATAAATTATAAACAGACAAATTTATGAAAATGCCTAGTATTCTATGTAAATGGAAAGTGTGTTCAGCTCTTACAGATACGACTAAGTCTAATATGGGACCTATCAAATAACTTCACAGCAAAATTAAACAGAAACACTTTGTGAAGTCCATGTCACTTTGAAAAAGATTACTGATTAATACTTTCTATCAGTCAAATTTCAGACTGTTTTTTGGAATTGCCTTCAAATTTCCTGCTCCAAAATATTAAATGACTACCTACTTTTATAACAGAAAGCAAGCAGACTCAAAGCTTATCTGAAACAGTCAAATTCATCCCAAAGACCTGGATTTTTTTAATACAACCACTTGCAAAATATTGTATATAAACATTTTACCCTCATTTTGGATGGTTTTCTGTAAATAATTTTTTTTAATGGGGCAGAAAATTGATTTCCTAGACCTCTCCTTTCCTTTTCATCCCTTCAGCTTCAGTAAAGTGAAAAAACCTACAGGTAGATACTTCATTGAATAGCACAAGATTTTCACCCAAGAACGTGGTCTCTCTCTCATGCCACTGGGACAAATATTCTGCTCTGTGCCAAAATCAGAGGCTCTCAAATCTGATATTCTGTCCAGCGTAGCACTGGTCTTTCTGATTACCATAGGAAATTTCTTTTTTTAAATTATGAAATCTGCAAGTAGTCTAAATTTGAGGTTGCCTGTTAAATTTTGGATTCTTAGAATCATAAAATGGCTTATGTTGGAAGAGACTTTAAATTTTACTGAGCTCCAGCTGTGGGCAAGGACACCATCCTTTAGACGAGGTTGCTCACAGCATCATACAATCTGGCTTTGAATACTTACATGGATGGAGCTTCCATGACTTCTCTGAGCAACCTGTTCTGGTGTCTTGCCACTCTCATAATGAATAATTTCTTCCTAATATGTGATCAAAACCTAGTTTCTTTTTGTTTAAAGCCATTCCCTCTTGTCCCATAATTGCATACCCTTGTAAAAAGCAGAGCATGTTCAGGTACTGGAAGGTGCTGTAAGATCTCCCTGGGGCTGTAAGATCCTCCTCTTCTCAAGCCTGAACAAGCCCAGCTGTCTCAGCCTGTCTTCAGAGGTGCTTCAGCCTTTCTCTGGTAATTTTTTTTGGTGAGATTAAATCTGAACGATATCTTACTGTCCTGTTAGTGAAAAAATGTCAAAGGTTCCTCCAGGCTTTGCTGGGAAGGAGAATTTTGGCAGATGTCCAGCCTACCATTTTGGCCTCTTGTCAGCTCCATGGTAGCAGCCTTCTGTGTGCAAGGGCTAGGGATAATGGTCTGTTTAGACAACATGCTGACTGTGGGACAGAACAGAAAGCTGTTAGCAACACAAGTTGATTTGGTAAAAACAGTTCTCAAGAATCAGAGTGGCTGAAAAATTACCAGGAATCAAATCTGGCTGCTGCCCAGAAAACAAAAGTTTGTTGGATTGGCAGTCCTGATTTCTCTGCTTCAGAGGATTTTAGACCTTTCCAGGGTGTATCAGAGAACGTATTTGGAAAGTATAATGGCTACAGGGAGACAGCCATCTACTCTAGGGGGACAGTTTATGTCAGTGTAATTAAATTTAGAGATGCAAAATGCATATTAGGTCATCCTATGTCACAGAGGGAAGGAAGGCACTATGATCTGTACCTAATTTGTCTCCTTTTTCATCTTCTTGCAATATTTCAAAATAACGGGTCCACTTCTTTGGAAGGCAATTCTATAGCCTTGTTAAAAGGTTTTTGCATATGAAAATTATTTTTCAATCTTTTGTACTGTTGATTATGTAGAAATACAGAACTTTCTGTGTCCCCACATTGGTTATTCCCAAATTTAGGACAGTGCAGAATACCTGTCTTCCTGTATTCATATTTTCTTTATTTTGGCAATAAAAAATAATTTTAAAATGCAGTAAAAAAAATAAATGTTTATTTCAGAAAGTATTTTCTCCATTTTTTTAGCAAAAGGAGAAGTCAAATTCTTAAAGAAAAACAAAATATTTTTGCCATTTTATGGTTTTTTTTGAGTTTTTAGAACAAAATTTATTTCTTCATGAAAATGGTTCTCTTTAAGGATTCCCCTTCTCTATAAAAACTTTTGTTTGGATAATCAATAGATGTCCTTAAGAACTGAAAGGTATTTACTTGCAGCATAACTTGTATTAAAACATGTCAGTATCCTGTGGTTTCTAATTATCTCTTCATTGCAGTTTTGCTGCCTTCCATAACTAAAGAAATAGTGAAAATAAAAACATGTTGTCACTTTCCACGCAATAGCTGCATTATGTCACACATTAAGAAAAAAGGTTGTGAAGGAACAGTTCATGTTAACGCATTGTTCTCTGATATATATTTTTAGATCATCCAAGGCNCACTTTCCATGCAATAGCTGCATTATGTCACACATTAAGAAAAAAGGTTGTGAAGGAACAGTTCATATTAACACATTGCTCTCTGGATATATATTATTAGACCATCCAAGGTCTGTAATATTTTCTATCCATAAAATTTGCTTTGCCACAAATATATCTGTAGCACCAGAATGAAATGGTTTTTAAATGCAGCCTTCATAGTACTTAAAGAGTGACAGTGAAGAACACTCCATGGCTTGTTTTGTCCATTAAAAAAATTACCTTGTAAGAAAGTATTTTTTATCCTAGAAACCCTGATTTAACCAGACTAGACAGGCAACTACAAATGCCCTGTATGCCAGGTAAGATCTGCAGTCCCAAATCTTGCCCATAAGGGGAGAAGTTGGAAACAAATATTTGTCAAAAATGTTCAGAAATTTTCAAGAGGTCCTGGAAACTTCACTCCAAGATTGGGGCTAAACTTCCAGTCTAGCTATTTCAAGAACATGGAAATGAGTTATAATGAGTAAACAGAACTGAAGTATAAATGTCCACATATAAAAATATATGCTCTCATTTTATGAAACTAATTCACATTCTCCTTTTAGCGACCCAAGGACAGAACCAGATGCAGTTGTTCTAATAAACAAAGGTATAAATTGTCTGAACATATAACCAAAACTTTGTAGCCATATTACTAAATTTTCCCTGCTTAAGAGTTTCAAGAAGTTCTCATCCTGGCAGAAGAGAGGTAATAGAATTAAACTGACTTAAAGTAGCACTTGGCTTCCCTGAGATGCAAAGAAGGTGGGAGGCTTCTATGCAAGTGTAACCACTGTTCACACAGAGGTGGTGTAAAACTCCCTGAACATAACAGGGCTCAGGAGGTGTGATTACGGATTAAATTCTCATTCTAGGTTACCCTCTATAATCAATTCACTAAAAGACAGCTGGTGCTCAAAGGCAGACATTTTAGGTTTTCTGACTGTCTTTTGCTGAAAACTAGCAGGAAATTAAGTCATCCAAGTCTAACTTTAATTTTAGATGCTAAAGTGAAATTCCAGAAAAGAGAGCGCAACTGTGAAACTGCCAGGCACTTCCTTTAGTATTGGATCCTCTTTTCACATCTCCAATTGACCTACTACGCACCCTCAGTCCACATGCCTCACTTCATTATTCCATTTTGACACCACATCTCTCAGTGGTCTGTTAGTGTTTGATCAGCTTCATAATGCAAATTTGTAGATGAAGCTGGCCTTCTAACATTTTTTTTTTGTTTTTTCTGCTACCTTGAAAATACAGTTTTTAGTAAAAGACTACAAACAAACATAAAAAGCAAGATACAGCACAGCATATCTGTTCTGCTGTTTTCTTTCCTAATGAGTATTTTCTGAATGTGCGTCGTGTGATGATTTTACACTAGCAAGAGCTGTTTTCAGTTTTTTACTGTTATGAGCACAGTACCCCTAAAAGACATTGTGGATGAATACAAATTTGCTGAGAGATCAATTCAATTTGGAAAGTGTTCAGAATTTTAACAATTTCCATAAAATAATAGGCGTATAATGTTTTCTGTGCAGTGTCTTACACCTGACAAAACAAATAAGAAAAAAAAATAAAAAGAAATCATCACATCTAGGTAAGCTCACCCAACTCCATGAAGATCTTCAGGGGCTAGTAAAATTCATTAATAGCAGAATTATCATGAGAGCAGATTCATCCCAAACAAAGACATTTAATTATACCCTGATGTTTTGAACTGTTTGCTTCAAGCAAATTCCAAATCCACTTGAGACTTGAGTATAAAGTTCATCCTGTAAAATAGAGTGATTTCCTTAAAGGTTTATTTTCTTGGGAAAGGTGCTTTGCAGAGAGCTTTCCTCCAAAGCAAGATTCCTGCAAGGCCAGCCCTTCTCCCCGAGCCTAGGACAACCACCAGCAGCTCTTTGCAAAGTGGTATGCAAAAGGCCACACATTGAGTTGGTGATGGAGCCAAGACTGCAAACATGGGATAGTTTTGTGTGGTTTTTTTTCATTGTCCCAGAATAAAACTTAAAAGAACGCCTAAAAACTGAAAATTCTGCTTTGGAAGGGATGAGTAACCATGAGACAGAACTTTCTCTTCCCAAAAACCAGGAAGAAATTTAACAAATATTTTAGCCTGTGTCTGTTGTGAAACAGAGGAGGATGTCAAGAATATACAGAATTTCTTTTTGTAGCTGAATCTAAAATAGCAGAGTACAGGTAACATGAGAAAGAATTTGACAAAGAGTCTCAAATTTAAATTGTTTGAAACCTATCTGCATGCTCTGAGTGTTTGTGCTGGTATTTCACCTTTCAGTGTGTTACAAATCTATTGAGCTGGCTTCATTGTAATGCTAGGAGAGTATTTATGAATCCATTGCAATGACATGATGTTAAGAATACTCTTGTATTAGCTCCATTCTGGTCTCAAAATGTGCATCTAATTGGAAAGGTGCTGTTGCTTGCAATACAATCCTTGTAGCAAATACACTTTCGTAAATGTCAAATGAAGATATAAGGAGATGATGTGCCTACAAAATGAATAGAACACATCAAGTTACTGTGACAGAGCCTTTCATTAATCACTACCGAGAGATAGTTAATTAATGTTTTAGTGCCAGTGCTGCATTTGTAAGAAGATACAGCATATGCAAGGCAATGTCTTGAGACCCCACACCCACGGTGTTCCAAGACAGAAACAAGAGCAGCTCTAGGCAGTCTGAAACCAGGGGTTGCCCCTACCACATTCATTCTATCACCCAGACTGTTTGGTAGGGAAGGGCACCTTGTCAATGGCGTGTGTCCCACAGGCAGTCCCCTGTCATGTTCATTACTGTTGACAGCACTAGCGAGTGCCCTTGCGCTAACGAGAGGGCAGGTAGCTGGCTCCAAGGCATCAGCATGCTGCACTGCAGGAGGGACCCCTGCTGCCCAGTGCTGACAACTTCTGTGCAGGGCATTTTGTCAATGTTACTGACATCCTGCCTTTTAGGAGCACATCTGGTGTTTGGGAGAATGCTGAAGAGTCATCATAATCTGGGAAGTTGCTTGATGGGTAATGAACAACCACAGTGAATAACCCAATGCTTCTTAGGTATTTTTTAACATGAAGGCTCCATATACAAAAAGAAATAATTAATATCCTATTAAAAAATTCTCAGAAAAATGCAAGGATAGGATAAGGTCTTCTTTATAATTATCAATCACTACTGCTTTGCCCTTGGAAGTGAGCCCAGCTCCAGCTGCCTTTTGCTTTCCTTGCTCTTCTCTCAAAGCTTTGACTGACTTCTATTCAGCCCTTGAATGTTAACTCCTGAGACCCCTCTGTGTATTCTAATGAAAATACTATGGCTTGGAAATACCCTGCTGTACATCTCCGTGGTCCTTTCATAAGTTCGCAAATTCTCTATTCAAGAAAACACAGTGAAGTTCTGTTTGTTACTCTCAGGTGACTTTTCAAATGGGCTTCCAGAGACAAATCTTTCACTCCTGCTTGTGTTTTTTTCTTCCCTGAAGGCAGAGTCAGGGGCTGTGTAATGATGGCATTAGCATATCCTGCAAGTGCTATCAACTAAGGCAGAAAGGCAGAGGAAATGGAAAGAACAGCTCTACAGTCCTGAATGCATCTCTCACACACTCCTGGATAGGTGAGTCTATGTTGAAATGTTTTGCTTAGGCCAAACTAAGCTGAAGGGATTTTTATGTTTACTAAAATAATCTGAGCCTAATTAATGCCCTGTAGGTCAATTCATGTAAGTTTACTTTCTGCACTCTTATCAAGCTGAGATGTGCTGCTTAAAAATGGAACATTTGTGAAAAAGTACCCCAAACATATAAACGAAGCTTTCAAACAGGTAGAAAATTAAATCCATGACTATCCTTTTATACTGTTTGGAGAATTAAACAAGTTTGAAAAATGTAGACAGTCAAATCAACATTGTCCTGAAGTTTGTAAGGATGAGAATTATTCATAAAAACTGTAAGTTCACACATTATTAGAATAAATACCCCAATTATTATGAACCAAACTCAAAAATCCTTTAGTGAAATTGCCAGACATGGAAACAGAAAAAAAGTAACCTTAAATCTCTATGAAGACAATAAATGATTGTGATTTGGTTTATCAATCTCCTGCCTTCAGTTTTTTTTATTCCCCAGCAGAAACAGCTGGGAGAGGGAATCCTGCTCTGTACACAGCATAGGCCCAGAGTTAGCCATGTAAGAAATATGAGCTGATGGAAAGATGCAAGGTCACTGGCACAAGGCCATTTGGGTTTTTTTAGCAGAGGAATTTAGGCTCTTGAAATGTGTTTGAGGCTCTTGATGAGTTTGAACATGGTACTGAAACTTCATTTCCTAATTCCAGCTACTGAACAGAATGGCCCAATTCGCTTATGCCCTTAGGTGCTGGACACCTTCAACTCCATAAGACAACTTTTCTTCTCCAGAAGGTATCTGTTTGGGGTCGAACTTCAGTGAATTTGTTCAAAAACCAAGAGTCTGTCTTGTCAGATATGAAAGTTGGATTGACATGAAGACTCTTTCACACCACAGTAACCCATATGATTGATATTTAATGTCTGCATTCCTACACTCCTATCTCCCACCAATCTCTTTCTTTGCCGGTTCAGTAGACATTTCATTGTTTCTTGGTCAAAAACTGCTTTCCTAAATTTTATGTTTGATCTTGTTTTATAATCTGTTGGTTTTTGGTTTGTTTGTTTTGGTTTTTTTTGCTTTGTGTTATAACCTTTCCTTCTTATGTAGAGTAAGAATATTTCTAAATAGACAAATTTGGACATTACTAGCCTGAAACTTCCGGCAGAGTAGCAATGAAGCTTCCTGGGCACATTTTTTTAATGTGCAAATTAAAAAAAATAAAATCAAAAACATATGCTTCTTTCAAAATAAAAAAAAAGTTTGAAAATATCATAAAAGTGGTGTTATAAATCCAAGTAGGTGAAATATCTGTGAAATAATTTCTTCAGTTTTCACTGACTAGTGTCAGCTTAGCAATGTCTGTTGTCTTCTAGTAAGCTGTAGTGCACTGAGGTTGGTTGCTGAAAACCTAAATGACCTATAAATCTCAATTTTGCTCAGAAACACAATCGTCTTTTGTCTCATTCACATTTGTGTTGCTCTGTCAGTAATTGTACAGGCAGAATCAAGGAATTATGGTGTACTGTGTTCTACTTCATAGGCACAGCAAGGATGGCTGCTCTTAGTCATGCAGCTTTATTAGATTTATGGAATGTGTTCTCTTTTTGTGTATGTTGAAATATTGTCAGAAAAAAAGAATTGCATGTTGATATCACTTGAAGGTCTCTATCAGGGTGACTGGAGCACAAACATGAAAGACTTTTATTCAGCAGGACATAACCAGAGGATCTGGAAAGCGTTGTGTACAGATGGGGGAAAAATAAAATAGCAGCAGATATGTTGAAAAAGCTTTCCCTGGCAGGTGTAACTGACTCCCACCAGGGTGTGATAAGCTCCAGTTCAAGGAAGAGGTGTCTACAGCTGGAAGAAAATAAGTAAACTACATAAAAGAGAGTCTGCTGACAGTTCCTGTGAGTGATCCTGAGAGGCTTAGGGACTCAATAATTGAATCAGCATACCCTTTTTCTAGTATCATCTTCTGTTCTTGACGTCACTCATTTTGTTTAGTACGTGTTGAATTCAAGAGCTAGTGACATGTTCAGGGAGTACTCTTGTCATTGGATGCCTCACTCCTGATCCTCTCAGTTGCACTGTTTTATCCTGGTTCCCTCGTACCTAACAATGCAGCAATCACAAATTAACTTGCCTGTCTTCTACCCAAATGGTCTTGATGGTTGTGCTTGGAGACAGGTACCTTGGGATACTTCATCTAATCTGTTGGTCTGTATAAAATATACTTAAGTATGTTAGAAGAATTCCTCTGCATCTGATGCCTTAGGCAGCTAATGTACCTTAATGAGCCCATGGGCTAACTAATACTACCCAGTCTGATTTGTTTGATTCTCTACTTATAAATCAGCTTTAGAAAATTAACAAAACATGTTAAGTAACACATTCCATTTATGCTCATGATCTTTTTTATCAACTAATTAAATTGAGATCATGAACAAATGTAAGTGTATATAAGGCCACTGGCTATTTTCTTTCCCTTTTTACAAATAATTCTTTTTCCAGTTTTCTTCATTTCATGCTTTTAACCACCTAATTGATTTTTATGGTGCTGTTTCTTTAGTACTTGTATAATATAAACCAGCATATGTATTTAGTGGATATGAACACACCCACCCACCAAATAATTCTGTCGTAACAAACCTAGGCATTTGTTCAGCAAGTCCAGTAAAGATGGTGGTGTGAAGGCTGCTCTTTCATTGTTGCACTTGGCTGGAGAATCAAACTGATGTGTTTCCATGTATATGAGTACATTAAGATATTAGAAACTCTTTATAAAATTTCCTATACAATAATTATGTCTGTAAGAAATTACCCAGAGACGCCAGCTATACAAAGATCTGATGAAGTGTCTGTAATTTCAAATAATTTGAACAAACAGGCACAAATTCAGTTAGGATTTGTGTTTAACAGCAATATTTGTGATTGATAGTAAAATTCCTCAGTAAATATATTTATTTTTCTTATTTCTTGGGTTAAAATTAAATTTTACCTTGATTTGGAAGACCAGTCTGAGATACAAAGTTTATGAAAAACTTTCAGAAATCATAAAATAAATTACTTGACTAATATCAACTATAAAAAGTCTTCCAGCTACACAACTATGAGGAAAAGAAATTGTATTGAATATTTTTACTGTTTGTTTTAGAATATTAATTGCAGTTTATGTTTAACTAAAAATATACTTTCATTAATGAAGTCTGGTTTGTGTTAAAATAAATACATGTACACTTCTTCAAAGAGGGGAAATCTCTGCTCCCAGGTGCTTCCTAATTCTTACAAAAAAATAAAATCCAAAACAAAGACCAAAAATTAAAAAAAAAAAAAAAGAAAAAAAGGAAAATTTCAGAAATCTCAAAGACCCAAAGAACAAGATTTAAATTAGGTGGAGGAGTCAAGACTCCCAAGAAAAACAAAAAGTGAAAAAAAGAAGCATTAAAGAATTATTATAAATATTCATTAAGGGGAAAAATACATAAACAGGAATAAACAGCAATTTGTTTGCATACCCTTCCACTGTTAAGATTTTATTCTAGAATTGTTAGAAACTCTGATTTATCCTTCCTATTTTCTATTTCTTTCTAAACCATGAGTTTTCTTTCCTTTGTTGCTTTTCTAGAATTCTTCAGATGATCTCCTCTTTTATTTAGTATTTATATCACTTTGAACTGATGTATGGAAAGAGTAACAAAAACAAATGGTTCTTTTATGTCTGTCAGACTAATGACTGATCTTAGTATTTTCTTAATCTTGCGTGTGACAAATTTTCTTGGCATTTTCCTAATGAGTGTTACAAAAGAATACATTGACCCAAACAAATTACTGTACCTAGCTGTGCAAAAGGGTTCTATGTTCAGATTTGCATGAAGCCATACAGTGCTGCTGTATGTAGGAGTCTCAGAACAAAAATAATTTCATTAAATGCTTATAATTGCCCTTCTAGTATTTCTGATTTGTAAGAATTAAGTCTATTGTGTAGGAAAATAAATAGTTGATACCTGTAGCCCAGGTTACAAAAACAACCCACTACTTCTGTTAAATTACTTATGATCTGTAATACATCACACTTTCTTCAACTCTTTCACAAACACAGAGATAAGATAGTTGAATCCCAACAGATCTGTGCAATATAAATAAATTTAATCAATACACTTAGTCGACGAATTAGCTGAAGATAACTTGAGGATATTTTTGAAGTCTAGAACATAAAATTATGTTTTTTACAGCAATATCCCATGATTGTTATTAAAGGAAGTAAAAACCATTTTAAATAAACAATGTTTCTGACAATTCTATATACCAGCATTTAATACTATAATGGCAGAGTCCCTTCTCGTCTTTATGTTTCTTTCTGGAAAATACTGTAAAATTATATTATCATTAATATATTCAAAATGTATTTGGAATTCCTATATGTGATTGAGAATATAAATAATTTTTTAGTAGACGTGAGTGTATGACACCACATTTTTGGATATATTTATTAAGTTCTTGCATAATTCAGTCTTTTTGTCTATTTAAATTCCAGTCAAGAATGATAACAGTTTTACCTAAGTGAAGATAAACTCTGACCATGAAAGTTCCTTTGTTACTTGCCATATGCATAGTTTTTTCATCTTCATCATTTAAATGACTTATCTAAGTGTGTTAAATTATTCCAACACAGAGCATACACAGCTTCAGACTTTATAATACAGGAGTATCATGGGAAGGGAGACCCTGATCCTAAAATTACAATTTTAGATACGTGTGGTTTTCACATTGATAGAAAAAAAAAAATAGGGCTGAAATTCCAAAATGCAGGGAGCATTTTTGTGTTTCAGTGTTTAGAGACTCGTAGGTTTTATTCCCTGTGTGTTCAGTTAGGGCGTAGCCAGTGAAAATTATTCTGGCTGCAGCAGCCCTGGGTTAAACCAGAAGTAACCTCCTCAGTGCTGCAGGTTTAAGTATTCAGCTACTCACTGAAACCTACTCTCTGACAAGTGGGTTGAAAACTTGCTCTTCATCATCAGTTTTCACAGATTTTTTGTTGTTGTGGCTCATGTTGTTCCTTCCTCTGAGTTGTCATCTTACCTGTCCATGCCAAAAGCAACATACCTTGCCCTGCATTTCACCAATGCACACAATCATGAAACTGCTGCAACACTGATCAACACAATGACAAGAACTCACCAAACACTCTTGGGTCTGGCTATTCACATCACTACTGAATGTACATGGCCTGGGATGGAAGATTTTGAGAAAAAACGGGTTTTTAATTTATTTTCTTCTCATGATATGTGAAGAGTAGCTTAGATGTTCTTCTAAAATAGCATTTTTGATAATGAACTTTATTAAACAGAGTCCTCTTACAATTTGTCTTTAAGGAAATGGTATCTTGTGAATAGAAAACAACACTTTGGGACAAAGTAGAGCTGTATTTAGACCTTAAAAAAACACTTTCCAGAACACAGGAAAGGAATGGCAGGTGCTTTTAGTTATAGGAAAGGATTAAGCCAAGTGAACAGTGAGGCAAGAAGAGTTCTGATTTCAGGGGCAGGGCAGATTGCCAGGTGGAGTGTGTAATCAAGATGAAGAAAAAATTTCAGTAGTTATATTAAGGTTGGGATACAGAAAGCAAAGGAAGAATGCCAAAATGGTGTATTAAGGACAGTCTTCAGTAATGCAGGAGAGCAGAGTTAGATGTCATTTCTGTCCCCTGTATTGAAGGGTCACTACCATGGCCTTAGATTACTTCTTTTATTTCTTTTCACTGCATTTATTTGGACAATAAAATCTTTGTTCAGGACTGCAAGGATAAATAAGCTGAAGATTATGAGGAAGACATACTTTAACAGCAGGGCCAATATGAGAAACACATACACACAGGAGAAAAAGAAAGGGATCCATCAACAGAGCTTGAAGTGAAATCCAGCGTGCAGATATCTATTTCCAAGTCAAATTTAGAAGTAGAGCTGAGTCTAGTTGGGTAATATGGATCTGAAATATATAAGAAGGTAAATTTTGGTCAATAATCAGAGGTGATTCATCAGTGTGACACTGAATTAAAATTATACCTAGACCTACATTTTCTTATTCAAGATTCCTTATTTGAGAGAGGAGTTGAAGGAAGTTGTGTAATTCATTATTTTATAAGCTGCCTTTTTCTGTATATAATAGAAAAACACACTCTTTCATGAAGATAAATAAGTCACTATGTTGTGTGGAAAATGATCAGTAGATACAGATATTAAAGAGAGATTCTCCTCCCTTTCTTGGAAAAGCTAGAGGGTCTTCATCTCATTGTTATGGAAGCTCCCATGAGATGCCATTTGTAATCAGCATATTCACAGTTCCTTTGGGATAACATTTATTATTAGAAAAAAATATTGCAGCATTTGAAATCAGAAATAAAAAATTTATAACAGGGTTTATGAGTAGAACATGAATCTCTAGTGAATACAAGTACATAGAGAAGTGAATTTATAACAAACTGTATAAAGAAGTACTCTTGAATACTTAACACCCTCTGCTAAGTTTTTTAAGTAAACCTTTTTGTATTAAATTCTGAAGTCAAAGGATCAAGTTGACCTCAAAGACCTAACCTTCCACTGTATCTGTGAAATATGGATTATTCACCTAGGCCTTGACTCAGCAAAGGATTTCAGCATGAATTTAATATTTTAAATTCTTTGCTGAGCTACAGTAAGAACAGCAAAATGCAGACTCCTGTTTATTGAACAAGGGGATAAGTAATAATTTAATCTGTTTACTTTTGACATTTTTGAAGAAAGAAGTGCTGATAAACACTTTGATGCTAAGATTTTCTTTTCAGATTATTTGTAATAAGTCCTAAAGCCCTTCTTTCATAAATAGTTAGTCAAGAATGCATCCTTAAATGAGTACCTTTTGCAAATCAATAAGACTCTGCATATAAATAAGCATAAGAAATTACTTGCTTAAGCATATTTCAAGGATGAAGATGTAAATCCATACAGGGAGTTGAAATGTGTACAAAAAGAGACTGTTATTCTCCTTACATTTTACAAGTAATTCTATAAAGAATGACTATATCTTCTTGGCAATACTCAATGGAAGGAAAGTGTTAATGGGAAAGGCAGAAAATAATCTGCAAGAACATTATCCTGACAGTTGCACATGACAATATTGTCAGAAGAGCTTGAATAAAAATTTATGTATATAACTATCTAATTATAACTAATTATAATATGTTAAATTGTATACATTTGTTATATATTATATAATTATATTAATTACAGGATTAATAAAATAATATTAAGTTACATATTTCTTCCCAAAAGTATTATGCTTACACTGGCCACCAGATTAATTTTCTCAGTGTTTCTCAGCTCCCTATAGTGTGCATCTAAGAAAATTTTCTGCCTTTGTGGAAATCAATAGCAAAATATTAATTGCTAGCAGTGGAAACAGGATTTTGTCCTGGATGAAAAACCGCATCTGAGGCAGACTTAAATCCTGTCCCTGGGACAAGAAAATAGGGAAACTATTTCTGAGGCTCACAGTAAGGCTCTGAAGGATATGGCAAATACCTCTTGAGCAGACGACTCCATGCTTAGTCTTTCATATACATCCAGCTACATTGTTAAAAGGAAAATTCAGGATATATGGAGCCAGATGTGCTGATGACATGAACTAGCAGCTGCTTTGGAGTCTGAACTGCCATACCAGATAAAATCTGTCCCATGGAGGTTCGCACAACTGACCCCTGCATGTGTGTGCCTCACAGTTCTCAGTGGTGAAGCCATCAAAGAAAGCAGGCAGAGCAGCAAGAGTCAAACACAAAAGAGAACATGGTGCATATTCTCAGTTGTCTCTCATTTTTCTGATTCCTTCCCTCTGAATGGCACAGTGAAAATTGTTTTAAACAGCAACACGTTTAGGAAATGCAGAAGAAAAGAGCAAAACAGAAAATTTTACATAATTTTAATATATTGAGTTGAGTTAGTTGTGGCTGAAACAATAAAAGTGCTAAAAATACAGGGCTAGAAAACATGACTGGGAGCTGTGCTTATGTTTCTGAAGAAAATATTACCCCAGCCACTACATGCTCACCCACTGAAAGTAAAGACTGTCTCTCATCATGATATTACCATACAGCAGTAGGCATTTATTTTTGCGCTAGTGTTTTTTGTTTTGAATTGAGGTAATTAAGGGTAAAACTAAAAAAGTTGGCAAATGAGCTGTTTTAATGAAAGCACTCATAAGTTCTTTTGCTGTGCAAACCTCTTGATTGTAAACATCTCTGGGAGATTTCTCTTATTCTTTCTGGTCAGATGGCAAGTACCATAAAATCAACCCCTCACAGTGCTTTTCTGCTCTGACTTGCTTGTGGACCCAGAGAAATCTCAAAAGAGACAAAAATTTGTAGACATCAGGGAGGATTTCCATGAGATTAATTTAGAAGACATATTTGGTGTGTAGAGGGAAAATTTCTGTTTTGGCTCTAATATTTACTAGTAATGGCAAGGAGAATTTTTTAACTTTTGGGGTCTTAAGGATGGCTCTGGCGGTTTTTGGATAGCAATTACTGGATCTTGTACATTACTTGCATGAGTTTCTGATTCTTTAAACAGACGTCTTTACAGCTAAAAATTCCCTTCTAGAAAAGAAAACCCACTGCCATGGCAAGAAGGCCAGAACTTGATGATTTTTAAGGTCCCTTCCAACCCAAACTATCCTATGGTTCTATAATAAGTAATTTTGGGACAGTCCCTCAATTCAAGTGGATAGCTGCTTCTATGCTTCCTGACTTCTCTGAGCAGTGGCCAGAATCTATATTTGGATTCATTCTTAAATTGTTTCCTCTCTCCTGTAATCCACAGTTTAGCCTCTACTGTGCTGGTTTATATTTATTCTGCAGAATGGCTAAACATTCTGATTCTAAAAGAAATCTTCCCATTCTCAGCCAAAATGTGTGCCAGTGAGGTAAGTCATGAAATAATATACCTTTGCACAGAAGCCAAACATGTGGCGACCACCTGAGAAAGGAGGCTATGAAAGCAAAAGCATGTCCTGCTACTGCAACAAGAGCTTTAAAATATTACAGTTGCCTTCTGGCCTGTAAAAATAATGCAGGTTTGAGCAATACCCTACAGTAAATCGTTGCTTATTTTCCCATGGAAGTTTTATAACTTTCCTTTGTTTACGACTTCAAACACCCTTTTTTTCTTACCTTCCCAATGTTTTCATATGCTATAATTTGTAGAATAAAATGAGATTTTTGTGCTTAATGCAGTTGATAATGGTCTGTTAAAAAAAAGGATAATATCTATACTTTTAGTGCAATATTCATGTTTTCAAAGCAATATGGATGAAAGTACACTTGGGGTTGATTTCACTGTTATTAAGGATTATATACTACATTAACATGTCTCTAGATAAGTATCCTGTAATTCAAATAAATTTCTGGTACTGAGATTGTAACCCGCTTTGAAAACAGGGATCATTCCCTAAATCTTATGATATCTCATGAGTAAATTTAAAGAGCTTTCGTAACTAGCACTACGTATGTGAAACAAAGTATGAACACCAATTGGTGCTGATCAGATACAGAAAACCTGATACAGAAAGATTCTTGATGACTCAAGAAGGAAGTTTGAATATTTCAATAGAAAAAAAAGTCTAATAAATAGCAGGCACTCTTTCTAATATAGTCTTTCTCTGACCTGAAAGCAGCAGCAAAGCTTTAGGCAATCAAATAGACTGAGCTGCCATTTTAGTTAGGACATTTCCTTCTGCTCTTGAGCAACATCCTTCTTTCCACAATTCATCTCATTGTTTCCTGCCTTGCATTTATGGATGCAAACAACTAATTAGATCTGAAGACAGATGTTTGTAGAGAACATTTTAAGCTCCTGCCTAGATGATTTTATACCTACTTCTCTCTTCTTATCTTTGGAGTGCTTATGTAGCCATTCAAGGGCCTTTCCTGCATCAGATTTGCATAACCATCCATAGAGTGTATGGAAGAATTTCTTTATGGTGGTGTATTTGATTCCCAGTGTCTCCAGGACCTTTTACTTCTTTAGGTCATTGCCATGAACAAAGCAGAAAACTAAAGGATTTATTTAAATGTTTACAGCCTCACAATTATTTCCATAAATAGCTCACTTCAAATATGTTGAACCGTTCCACTCTTGTATAATGGAGCACTTTTTTGTTTGTGTCTTTTATTCTTTCATTGGAGACAGTGTTCTTACAGACATAGTAAGTCACTAGGATTAAAAGGATGTGGTATAGGAACATGTGAAGAATGGACATTTTATGTTGAATCCAAAAGGATTCATTTGAAAAGTGAAGAGGATAGATAAGCCTGACTTAAAATGTATTTCCAACTATGTACGTAAAATTTTTTTTAAAACCTTTTTCTCTCAGCAAGAAAACAACTATGACACATAAAGCAATATGGAAACATGACAAGTATGCAGAGAGAGTACGTCACTAATTAAGTCTTCATGGAAAGGTAAGCATTTTTTTTTTTAAGTGCATGCTTTAAATATCATGGCTTTTGTCAAGGGATGAAATATAGGGAGAAGGGTTGTACACACCACAATATTTAGTTGTAGTATACAATTCTGTACTTTGCAACTTTTCATGTTTTCATCTTTCATTTTACTGCCCCCCTTCTCTTGCATCTTCAGTATAAAATACCTGTGTGTATTCTGTTCCATCTTCACATTTAATTGATACAGTGGAAGACATAAATTCACTCAAAAGACATGCAACCAGCAACAGGGCTGCTTTCTTGAAGACTTGTGCCAAATCAGTCAGCTATACAAAAATGTGTTGTTAGGCAAAAGGCTGAAATCAACCCACAGTTGATAGAAAGAATGCATAAAATACCTCTTGGAAACAAGTCAAACCCAACACCAGCTCCAGCCTCCTTCTTAGTCTAGACATTGTGCAGAGTTCTTCTAAGCAGACTGGGACAATAATATTTCAAATTGAAACTCAATTCAGAAAGTGTGTATGTATGGGAAGGGATGGGTTCTTGTATTGTTCTACTTTGATTACATTTTTTGTTTTTCTGCTAAACTGACAATATGAAATTTGACATTTTTAATGTCCATATAAATTTCTTATTACTAGTGATAAGATAAACAGAAAATATAACTTCCTAGAAAATTTAGATAATTTAATTGTACACAATAAAAATTGTTGCCAGTACTTACCATCCTTAGCATCTGTTTAAATTATTACATGTCCTATGCAGACAGAAGAAATGTAGCTTTTTTTTTTTTAATGGTAGGGGAAGGTATTCTCTCTTGTTCAGTACTTGATTAGCTTTGTAAAAATGAGAAAATTCATGTATTCAATTGGTATGAAAAACCATATTGGTTAAGAACCAATTCTAAATCACAAGTTCCACTTGGGATAATAGCTGAATAGTAAATCAAACACACGTGACATGAACAAGTGTTCTTTATTACAAAGGCTTTGAAGTAAAACTTGCATCATAAACCAAATCTAACAAGATGCATAGTTTTACAGGCAAAGAAAGACAGTGTGCTCTTTATTAATTTTCCTCATTTTGAATGACACTATTTTAAAAATTACATGAGAAAACCCAGTAAGTTCCTTACCTAACTTACCTAGTAAGTTCTTTCTGCCCCCTAGACTGTGGGTGTTGAATTGCCCTGAATCGTTTTGTCAGAATTCCAGATCTTAGATAAGACATTTGTATGCAGCTAGGCACTAACTTCCATTTGTCCTGTTTTGACTATGTCCTCTGCATATTGTTAAGTGACACGTCTCCTCTAAAGTGCAGAAAATCTTAGATCTTTAGTTCTGCTCCTGGGAACTTGCTACAAATATACTTGTGTTATGCTGTCTTGAAGTTTCTTCCTAATCTAGTCTGCAATCAAGATAACAGACAGTCAATATTCAGCATTTAAGCGGGAAAAAAAGTAAAAATTCCATGGTTAAGCAGCCCATAAGGTTAAAATCTCAGATATTCAATGCTGAAAAGTTTCCTCAAATTCTCTGGCTGTGGAAGGAGTATGACAGCAGATGTATGTTGTCTGCATGCCATTAATTTTATATTTCCTTGCTTTCAAACTTTTGTTTACTTAAGTAGAAACTTCCTCTTGAATGGTCAGGCTTTCCAGCCTTAAAATTTGTGAGGTTTGTGGGTTTGTATTTTATCTGTGCTGCAATATCCTTTTAAGGCCATTTCCAAAGAGGCTAGTTTCAAGTCTGTTAATAATTTTTCTTTTCATGACTGAAGCTAAGAATCACCATTCCAATGCAGTGTGAAAAGTGTGGCTATGTTTATTATTAACAAGACTATCTTAGGAGATAATCTTGTTAATAATGCAAGTCACACCAGTGCACAAGATTTTCTTCTTGAAAAACTTTATTTCCTCTGATGCTTTTTTATCTTATGGGACTACCTTACAACTGTCACTTTATAAATTACTGTTAAATTATGCAGAGGAGCTTGCAGACAGGTTTACTGTTTATTATTTGTTTAATAATCCATTCTGTAACAGTTTTTATGAAAAACATATGGGAAAACATGTTTTGTGCATGTTAATGATGTCACACAGAAAAAAAGCCCAAAGTAGTAGGTATAAAGGGGATCATATAGCCTAGGAGAATTAGGGTCCTAATTCCTCCCCTGGTGCAGGATCATGCATTTGCTTTGTTGAATTCAAATGGGTTAATTTCTGCCTATCTCTCCAACCTGCTCAGGTCCTTCTGAAGGGCTGCACAGCGCTCAGGGGGATCAGCCCAAAGCTCCTCCCAGCTTTGTGTTGTCAGTGAACTTGCTGAGGAGGCACCTGGACCTTCATCCAAGTTACTAATGAAGTTAAACAATAGTAGACCCACTCATGACAGGCCTCCAGCTAGATTACCTGACTACAACCCTCTGGGATCTGCTGTTCAGCCAGGTCCCAATTCACCTCACTGTCCACTCATCCAACCCAGACTTCCCAAGTTTGCCTATGAGGATGCTGCAGGAGACAGTGCTGGAGTAGAGGAAGACAACATCCACAATTCTCCACTCATCCATCCAGGTGATTTTTTTCGTTTTAAAGGGCAATCTGGTTGGCCAAGCATGATTTACCCACAATGAATCCATGCTGACTACTCTTGATCACCTTCTTATCATTCCCGTGGCTAGAGATGGCCCCCAGAATGAGGCACTGCATCACCTTTCCAGGGATTGAGGTGAGGCTGACTGGCAGGGAGTTCTCTGGGTTCTTCTTCTTGCCTTTTTAAAAACTGGGGTGACATCTGCTTTTCCTTTGTTTTCTTATCAGAGAGAAAAAGCTACTAGAGTTACAACAAAAAGAAAGTTTAATTGAGACTTTTTGAAATGCTGAGGTGAAAAAAAACCCCTAATTTGAGGTATGTTTATTAAAGAAATAAGGAGGAATATCCTTGTGACGTAGAAGCTGAGCAGCATGCAAGTAAGAAATGCTGGGTTCTCCCGGCAATGGAGATTTAGGGATGTGGATATCCTCTCATCAACAGCGTGCCAACATTATGCAGAGCACTTCCAAATCAAATTACCAAGGGTAGAAGAGCATGATGCCTTGCTGGGCACCACTCTAGTCATTCTGGAAAGTTTGATATAACATGTGAATTTGTGCTTTCTTTGGCCAAGTGATTAATTCCCTACAAGAGAGATAGTAAAGGCAGCTTTTGCTACTGGCATTCTTCTACAACTTTTAATTATTTTTCATATTCATTTAGTTTCAAAAAATTGATTCTTGTTCAATGATTCATTTATAGTGGTTGCTTACCAGCAAAAACAATATTCTGGCAAGAGAAGCCTTGGATGGGTCTTCCTAACATGTCAGGTGTTACAATACATGCATTGGTTTCAGTCCAGCACTTGGCTTCCAACTGAACACAACAGGAAATAATTCTTCCAAATTTTCTTAAGCCAGTAATTCTTACTAATGACAGAACTGCCTAATACTGATTCTGTATGTACTCCAGCACCATTCAGTTTTGTTTCTCAGAAGTTACTGAAAACAATCCTAGCTTACATAAAGATCACGGTGAGAAATGGATATAGCCAAAATCAGCTATGCCCTGAACATGCTGCAATCAGTGTGAACAAAACACAAAGATGATTTAACTGTGTTTATAGTAGAAGCATGAAAATTGCTGCTTTCACATTTGTTATGCTGGTAAGCCTCTTGTCTATGTAGTGACTTTTCTTCAAAGATGGCAAAATACATCAGAAAAATGTTTGACCAAAGAACTGACAGGAGTTTAGAAAAAGATTCTTGCTCAGAAAATGGCAAGAGGAACTTAGGTCTTTTATCTTGGATCACACAAAAAGACATGACTGAATTTAATTTGGGCCAATGCAAAATGAGTGGTTCCTAGATGTTTTTTTCTCTTTCTTCTGTTTTGATTTGAATCCTTATTTATGTCAAAAGTTCCTTGATCTTTTTCCTAGATGGATCTAGGTTTCCATGTGGTCAAAAACCTGTGAAGAAGTCAGAGTACTTTGCTATGGTCTGATCCATGATAACAGAATTCAGTGTACAGATTCCTATTCAGCAGACTTTGGAACAAGTGCTCATGATTTTCATCCAAAATATGAAAAATACCAATGTTTTGATGCTACTCAAAGAAAATGCACTAATGCATGTAAAATGTTTTGTATTCAAAAGCAAAAAGAAATGGAGCCTTACAAATCTTTCTCCTCCCACTCTTGCACTCTGTATGTCTATAGAATCAATGACAGTTATAGTGTACCCTTTTTCTTAAATATTCTTAGTTCTTTAACATGAAAATAGACTCACTTTTTCTTTTCCAGAAACCGTGTTTAACTAGTCAAGATAACCATGTCACAACAGCCACTTTGGTGAATCTAGGTGTTGCTTTGTTGTATATTTAAGGACCACAGGATAGATGATAATAAGGAGATAAGAAAAAATGTGATTGTTGATTGAAAATATGAGAGTTACATTGTAGTTCACTTTTTATATATTGGTTCTTTATATTTTCATAGCAATCTCACTTAGTAATAATTTCTTCTTGAAGTGCTCTGGTCATGCTGTATTCAGGACCCTTTCCTTCTCCCTTTACAAACCTAGAGAAAAAAAGATCATTATTATAAAGGATTGATGTGACATTTACCAGTTTAGTTGTGATTAAGGTTTTAGTGGACACTTCCAAAATCAAAATTTACATCTTTCCAGAGAAATCGTAATAGGCACAAAGGTGGATAAATGATCATTGTGACATTGCAATAGTTTAAGTATAAAGGTTAAAGCAAATTTTGGCTACTTAGGTACTAAAATCCACTTGCTTCAGGTTAAATGGTAAACTTCTGCAATTTTTCTATGCAATAACTCACTTTAAAAATAATTATTAGGAATAGGAAGATCAAAAGCTTCTAATCCCTGAAAGCTTTGACTGAAATGAAAAAGAAAGCCATTAGGCAAAATTTTATCCCTTTTTTAAAGTAAAAGATCCTAAACACTGACTACTTTCTTCATTTAAATACAGCTTAATTATAAAGACAATTATTTCAAAAACTACTGTACTCCAAGTTCACATAAGCCTCAAACCACAAGCAAACTATCAATGTGTAATATGAAATGGAAAGGTGAGAGAGGAAGAAGAGGAACTGTTGCATTAGAAAGACATTTAAGGTATTTACAGATGTAATTTATTTTAAAAAAATTATAGTTAACCTGCAGTCTGCCATTTTGAAAATGTGTGAGAATAAACTTGAATAACTGGTAGAGGAGTAATTTAGAAATAATGGAAAAGAAAGAGTTCACTGATCTCTATAATGACACTTTTCTCTCACAAAACCAAAATACAAAACAACCACCCCAAACAAAAACCCCCTCAAACCCCAAACATGTTTACTGAATGTGTAAAAATCACATTTTCTTTTCAAAACATATTGCCAAAAAACTGGTTTTCATATATTTTGTTAATATTTTATCCTCCCCAGAAACTCTTCTCTTTATGCTTGAAGGTTTCCAGCATTAAAAATCCCATTTCTTCCTCAGTTCCTCATACAGCCATAAGTTTTAAGAGAATATGTTACAATTGGTGTTAAGAAACTGGAGCTCCTGTGTCATTTTGATTGTTTCATTAAGCTGTAGGAAATGTGACCATTTTTCTTTTTTTCCTCCCTTCAGATTCCATTAATGTTTCCTTTTGAAAAACCACCAAAAACCTTCCTGTATTTGGAAGCTTCATTCTACTCAATATAGTTTGGAGAGAACTAATTCTACACTTAGTAATGGAGGGAAAGTTAATATATACACAAGGCATGCTTTCCCCTTAGGCAGAACTTACCCTTCATTCAAAGAAAGAATAGTTGTGAGACACAAAAAGTAAATTTTGAGAACCAGCCTTTACAGTCCCCTATAAAAATCACTAGAACTGCAGTGTTTACAAAATGCTGTCTGAAAGCTGACAATTTCTGAGCTAATTCTATCAATTTTTGCTTTTACATCTCTTAGCAAAACTGATTTTTATCTGCAAATGGGTCATATAGATCATCTAAACCAAGAAAATGTGAAAAAAGAAGGCAGTGCCACTATGACTCCATTTTCCCATCATGACCACTAATTTCATTTACCAGGTAAATTTTTTAAGACTCTTGATTGTCTTTTACTGCATGCTTATATTTAATCTCATATAAGGGTGAGTTGATACGGTTATAGTTTTCAGGAATCAGCATTATTAATTGGAATTTATTAGCCTTTACAATTATATGTTTACAAATACTTCCAATTAAACACAGTTCTTATGATTCTGCATCCTCATAAATGAAAAGGCTTATCTAGGCTCGTCTCTGAATGGATGTAGCATGCTTAGGATGTATTGTGCCTTAAAGCACGTATCATGCTGTTGTCTCTGATGCTGTCAATTACTGACACGTCATTAAAGCACTGCTGTCACTTCCTAAAACATGGTCTTTAAGGCCTGTCTGACTGTATGTGTGTGCAAGAACAGTGGCTAGCACGTTGTGGGTGTCACTGGAATACAAATGACTGGGATTCTATTGTATGTAGCATTTCTTTTGCTCAGTAATGTGAAATGTTGCATTTATTGTTATGATTAAGGCTACAGATGTTCTCCATAGTGAGCATTGCATAGTGGGAAGCCATCCTGAGGGAGTCTAGCAGCTACCTAACATCTTGTTTTTAGCTGATCATAAAGGACTTTCCAGGGTTATAAAGACCACAGGACTCATCGTGAAGGTGGGGAAATTGAGGCAAAGAAAGATGAAGTCAACGTCAGATAAAGTCAAAAGAAAGTCTCCCTTGTTAGTGTAGTGTTAGAAAGAGCAGGAGAAAAAATGTAAACTCTTTCAATACTAACTTGTTTTAATTTAGATATTTTAAAAACCTTTATATTTCAGCATCAACTGTTATTAATTCATCCCTACTAACAAGCTGTATTAAATTTGCTAATATTTTTGTTATAAATTATAGTGAATTATTTTTAAAATGTGTCCTAAACATACTTTTTTATGTAACAGATACATGCTACTCAAGCTGACCCCTCATTTTCCTTGTGCAAATCTTGTTCATTTTAGAAAACAAAATGAAGAACAGGTATCTCTTATTTCTAAATAATTCTAATTTGAAGGATTTCCAGAATTTAGAAGTACTGAAAGAAATGTGTTCTTTACTAGTTTTCCTCAATGTCATACATTTTCACTCTTTTTTAAAATTATTATTTAGAAATTTTATATAAACACCACTATTTCTGTTGCTTTCTTCTATGCTGTCTCTTTGGCTGCCCTCAGTTCAGTAAATGTAAACCTATGCCTCAATTAGAAAAGGGGTTTTAAATATATTCTTAGATTAAAGCATGTCTAGGTGGTTTACAGAATATAAAATAGTGTTGCAGATTTGGGGTTTACATATAGAGTTGCTTCCTGCCCTGAAAGAAAATCTCATTCCTGGTTTCTTCTTTCAAATTCCTTCTTTAAATATATTGCAGCACTTATCAAACTATTGAAACTATCAATTTGGTAAATTCACAGATAAAAGTTGTGTCTGTGAGCATCTTTATGAGTTATTTCTAATAATATAGAAATACCATATCTATAGTCTTTTGGGTCTGACATGAGGAACTTATACTTCACGCTATCATAAAAGCATGGCCATCTGATTTAAATTAAAACAGAAATATTGTGTTTCTACTTTTCTCAATTGTCTACCACTTGAACATTTTCTAGACACCTTCCTTATGTATGTTATAACTTTATTTTTTCTTCTGAAATATTTTGTGCTCAAAATAATAATTTCTTATTAGCAATATTGTCATTAAGTATTATTTTTAAGCCAAAATATTCAGCTGCTTTATTCCTTAGAATGAATTAATCTATCTGATATGAAATGTTATCTTAAATACGCCTGTTAATTCCTTGCACGGAGGCATTATTATGCAGATGATGTTAGGTGACAGGGTATGGGATGGAGAAGGAAAAGGAGTGGTTATTTATTTTGTCTATTTTGAAGAAAAAAAAAAAAAAGTCCAATTTTAATCATTATGTCTTAAAAATAAGTTACACTGACTGGATTATCATTGATGTCCTATTCCAAAATCAATTAGAATCCTGTAAGAACTTGTCCAGTAACTTTAATAGCTATTGATTAAACCTTGAACAGACAGAACTATTTCTGTTTGTTGTTCTGAAAATATATTCCTTATTATATTCCCCCCAAACTCTTTATTACCTTAGAAATAGTATGTGATTGGCACATTGAAGATTATTATTTGAATTGCCCTTTTGTACAGTTATAGGCTACAGAGAAATGTGTCTATTATTGACATTTATGTTGTTCTGTGGCTGCATAATTTGGATATTCTTACACTAATTGCCCTAAGTCACCATGTCTTTTCACCTGCAATATTCAGTGAATGAAGTAAACAGTAACCTCCATTCTGCACATGAGAATAATCAAATGGTGTTTGCATGTGCACGCGCAGGAACAAATGTGCAAGTACATTCTGTGGGTTGGAGCCCTGATTAGGGTTCAAGATTGCAGAGCTTGAGATTAATAACAAGAATAAAAATGGAGCTCTGCCAATCATCTCTGTGATCAACTGCTGGACAATTTGAACTAGAAGCTTGTGATAACATTTGGTCATTTAATCAATTCTCTGTGAGCATTTTTTTTTGAGACGAATGTTAATGTTTCAAATTTCTTACTATCTCTGAATAAAATAGTTTCTGATAACTAACACTACAAAATAACTCCTTTATTCAGAATTCACATTGTTTTACCATAGCAGAACATTTGATATTGACAGAAAGATGGTCATAGACAAATGTGTTTTTCTTCCCTACATGAAATCCTTACTTTAGAGACAAAGTCCTAAGATTATGTTATGAGGAAACAGATGATAATCTATCTATCTGAACCAGGACTGTATTTAACTTTTGGAAGGGTCTAAGACATTTGATATTTTAAATAGTAACATTAATATGGATAAGAAATCAAATTTAGGATAATTTAGGAGATCTTTTATGCTACAAAACTTGTTTATTCTTTGAAAGGAAGTGTGTTTGCAGGCAGAAGGATACATTAAATAATTCCTATATTTTCTAGAGTCTCTCCCAAAGAGTCCAAGAAAGATTTTCCGTAGTATATGAAGCACATTTTATAGCCTTGTTGATGAGCTGTGAAATGAAAATTGTGACCTAAATGTGGTCTTTCTGAAATACATTTTGAAAAGTAAATAGCTGCATCATTGTGTTAGATATCCTGTGCACCAAAACTCACGTTGGCATTGGCATTATTTTGGCATCACAAGTGCCAAAGACTTTTGCTTGCCCTTGTCTATATATCCTACTCTGAAGGCTCATGCCTTGCCCTTTGCCTTATGAAATGCAACTGTCCACAGTCCCTTGATGAGGACCAAACCCACAGATGAGTTCAAACACCTTATTTAACATTTTTTGTGGTTTGGATTTGTAAGCATCATCTGTTTTCCCATTACTAAGGATAGCATTATTTTTGCCAGCAGCATGACCACAATGACTTTTATACTAATTCCTGTTTAAGTCTCATTGCTGTTTAAGCACTTTGCTGATGCAATTTAGTAGTTACAGATCCCTGTTTTCTGAAATGTTCCAGGAGTATGATGGGTCATATATCTAAATAAAATGCACAAAAGGGATTCTGCATTATTTATGTATACTACATTGCTCTGTGAACCTCCCTAGGTGTTTTTTATATCATAAAACATTTATAGATGGTAATTGTACGATTGGGTAATACTCAAGTATTATATCTTAAATCAGAAGAAAACAATTTCTGAGAGGACAAAACAGTCAGACAACCCATGCCCCAAAATAACTGACCCAGAAAACACTGCAAAACCAGCAATGCAGCAGCATCTGGAAAGCTGTGAAGAACCAGATGCTGCTGCAAAAATATCTTCCACAGTTTGACATTTGGTGCTGTGACTGACATCCAAACTACTGTTGTAAATACAAGGGAACTTACCACCAGTCTACTGCTGCTCCTCTTTTAGAAGAGAAAAACACTATATAACATGATTTAAGACTTCCAAGTGTTTGTGAGTAGAGGAATGACAGGCAAAATGAGCATCTGTAAGCAAAAAAACCCAATAATTAAAGCATCTTGTTGTGTACTTCAGCATTTTCAGTCATTTTAACATAGATGAACTCCCACAGAAACTCCAGATTTGACCCTAAGACCTGGCATTAAGTCTCAGATTTTCTCTAAAATGCTATAACAGCATTTAAACTACACTTGTAAAATTTCAGAAGACCTTGGAAAATGGACATTTTTTATTCTTATTTTTTTTTTAACTCAGAGATTTACTTAGAATAGAAGTCACTGATGAAAAAAGACTTTTATCTCAGCTGACAATACGTATCACTGGTAATGATTTTAAAATAATCTTTCTAATTTCACTATGTTCCCTTGGAAATACTTGCTTTCCTTTACCCAGAAGCAGATCTCTTGATGAGGCCTTCTCTCGTATCTACTTCAATTTTACCCATTCTTCTTCTTTTTATGAGTTTTTTCTTCTATTGTAGTCACCAAAACCACTCATCAAGCAGAGAAGAAAGAGATTGACCTTGTTCATACATTGCAAGCAGGGGTAGAAGATGCTCAGAGTAAGATGAGAAAAAGCAGACTAAGATGAGTAGGATGAGATAAGCAAGTTAATAGCTGATGTTTTTCTGTTAAAAATAAAGCAATGAACATGTGTACAGGATCATTGAGTTAATCTTTCCTGAACTAACTTGAACTAGGATCTAAAAGTAATTAATATTTTTCTACTTGTTTACAAGATAGAAATGAGTTAAGTAGCCTTGGTAGCCCCTGTGTTTTCTCCATCACCCAACAACTATGAAATAACTAAAACGGTTTAGAAAAAAAATTACAAGAAGTCGTATAGTCATGTCTTTGCTCCTGGCAAAAATATTTCAAATAGGCAGTTCCTGCTGCTCAGCCAAAGTGCTGTAACTGGTTAAGTTACAACAAATTCCACAAATGTGTAAGCACCTCAGCTAGCCTGTGTGTGCTGTACAGACTCTCCCACGAGGAGAGGAGAGAGGCCAATCCTTACTGTAGGCATATCAGGAAATCACATTGGCAGATTCTTTACTTTCTCTTGACTCCCAGTTTCTTTAAATCATTTTAACCTTGAGCATATGCTCAACATATTCTGAATGGTGTCCTGAATAGTTAGAGGCCAGTTGTTATTTTAGCAAGAGGATTACTGGCAACTTACTGTATTTCTAGGTAGCAAGGGCTGCACTGAGACTGAGGCTTACTTCACCAAGCTCAATTGTCTTGCTGTTCCTTCGTATTTTCCCCATCTGTTAGTAGCCACCTGCTATATCTCATGCTGATTCCTGATTATGTCGTCTTGACACCATTGCAATAAAAAATAAATGGCAGTCAAAATTAGAGCAATGAGTTTTTTAAGATGAAATGAATAAATGCATTATGTCTGCATTCATTTTCGAAGTTAAAAACCGAACAGAACCAAACTACACCACAGATTTGAGGGACTTTTTTTATTTTTCCCCAAAGAACAAGAGGTGTTGACTGCCTTACACATGTATTCCTCAGAGCTGATTACACTTGGTAAAAATAATATTAAGACCTTAAAAACTGACTAATGATCTTTGGTTTTCCAGTTGAGATTCTTTAGAGAGACCTAAATAAGATTTGGATGAGAAGAAAAAAAAACCCTAAAAAAACCTGAAATCACTAGTCTTTTTTGGATAATCTTGTTCAAAGAAAATACTCAAAGTAGCAAAAGTCTTAATTAAATGGTTTGTTTTTTAAACAAAACCCAAAAGTTTTCACTGATGAAATGAAAAACAAGATGTTTTCAGACATTCCTGGGGACACTGAGATATGAGGAAAAAATTAGAACTGACCTCATAAACCCAGTTTCTGTGGTTGCTTTAATCCAGGGATTGAAACTGAAAAAATGACCTGCCTCTGCACTCTCTGTAATGTGCTGTGACTTAAATGCATAGTTGAGATATAAGTTTCCCAACCAAATTCTCAGAAAAAAATACAATAGTGCCAAGAACAACTCCCCATCTCCTGTCTGAACCACATAAACACATTAGAAATTTTACTTTGTTTGCTGGATTGCTTACATTTTTCATATTTTCCTTTTCTGTTAAAAATTAACTTGGTTTATTATTTGACTCATTTTTACACTCATTTTTGTTTCATTTTTTCAATTTTTTTAATGACTAAACATACAAAAATAGAACTACAATGAACATTTTTATAAGTATTGCAAATGCACCCTGTGATTCTTTCCTATCTGTAATTTGGAAAACTCCAAGTGGTAAAAAAGAAAGAGTGCCCAAGCTGAAAATATGATGGAAATTGTGTTACTTCAAATTCACTTGGTACAATGGCCAGAATGGCTAACCTGGAGGTGAAAACTAACCTGGAGGTGAAAACAGTGGTAATTGAGGCTGCTACTATGGGGACAAGCAGAATGTTTCAAGGTCCAGAGAAAAGGGGATATTGTGGCTAGCGTGTTGCAGATGCAATTTTAGAATTTGAACATTCCATAATGATGGAAGGGTATGAATCATCTGTCTGAACAGATGTTCAGCAGCCACCTGGTAGGGAAGGGATCTCTTACCCTAAGACTCAGCACTCCACATGTGCTCCTGTTGTTTGTCCCCACCGGGCAGCTTTCAATGCACTTTGGGAATTCTCATTACACACCTTCGTGCTTATACTTCCCTGTAAACAACATCTGCAAAAGTCCAAATGCACTGGCTTAGAGTGTGGCTTGGAAAAGTGTTTTCTTTGCTGAATTGGAAGCTTTAACCATGGCAGCTGACTATAAGTATCAGACCAGGTTTTTCCCCCAGTTGCGCTGCAGCCTTTGCTCGCATAGGCAGAATGCAAAGTGCGTGCAAGGACCCACTGATTACTTCCTAGTCATTGCAAATGTACAAACTGATATTTGCTATGGAAGCAAATCTATAACACCTTGCAGTTAAAACCTTGCTGTCCCAGGCATCTTTCATGAAAGTAGTATGATTAACATCTTCAATCTACCTTAATGTGGAGGAAAAAGCATCTAGCGTTTGTTGTTGAGCATGGAGTCATAATACTAATATGCAATGGAAAAGCCAAGACTGAAGTTTATCATCCTATTCCAAACCACCTACATACAGTGCACACAACACCATCATACTTATAATTTATTTATTCTCATGTGTCTGCAAGAGAGCTACAGCATAGAAAAGTTATTGCTCTCCCTATATATTCCTGCTGGACTGTGTAATCCAAGGCATTTATCTCAATATCATTTTGCAAAGTCAGGTTCAAACAGGTAAATAATACCCATCTCTCACATCAGCTCTACTTGTCTTATCATCTTTTCTAGTATCTTACTTTATCAAGAAACCCACTGCTACATAGGATGGGTGAAACTTCTACACAGGATGGATAAAGAAATTTAATCAGTTCTACTTCATCTATCATATTCGCCTCTGAATTAGAACAGTCACACAAAAGTTGAACTTAGCCAAACCAACCTGGTTTGAAAACTAGCCTGGAAATACTGGGGAAACCAATGCATTTTGCAGTACTCTTGACACAGTCCCTGCCAAATTCTTGTAGTTCATGAAAAATGAAAAAAAACCCAACCCAAAATCTTGAAAGTAAGGAAGCATTCAAGTAATTTCTTATTATAACCAGATGGGATTGCTATTCCCTGGTCACTGTCAGTGAACAATAAAAACACAGTAGCCGGATGAGTGTAAATGAAAATTCTAGCCTTTAGGGAGCCAGATTTTCAATTCCTTGTAGAAAATCAGCTGAGTTTAATTGAAAAAACCTGTAAAACCTGTTTTTCCATTAGAGTCCTGAGTTCTGGCTACTAATGCTTGCATGTAACTGAAAGTCAAATTAGGCTGTGAAGTCCTGTTTGCCCATGTCCATACTGTAAATACAGACTGTGCAGCTGCTTTCTGGGAAGATGTCCCAACTACCTGCCATTCATCCCTCTATCAGGATTTTGCATGTAGCTGTGACCAAACATTTTCATTTTTCTTCTCCTTTTGCCTTTCTGAATATGTTGGTTTATTTGTCCCCCAGGATGATCACAGACTTTCTATTCTGTGGGTGAGTGGCATGAAAGGACTCCAGAAGATCAGTTATTTGAACAATATCTGGTCACATAGGTTCATGAACACCTTTCCTTATTCACCAGTTTTACTAATCTACTTATTGAAAAGTTCAGCATTCATTATAGCAGTAGAAAACATTATTTAACTGTGTAGAAAAGAGAACAGTCTGAGACCTTCCAATAACTTGAGGCAAATACATCAGAATGATTTTGCTATTGGTTGTAGTCTAGCTGGTATCTTTGGAGAAAGAAAAACTCAATGACAAACAGATCATGTTTTCTAAGAATGTTACTAACAATTAATACAGAATTCAAACCCCTCAGCTGTACTTATATACTGAAAATTAGTACGATACAGCAATTAATAAAATAATATTAATGAAGAAATTAAAAAAAATACCAGAAGATTGACTGAGGAACAGAATGAGAAAAAGGACAGGTACAAGTGAGCAGGAATCTAACTTACAGCAGGCAGAATACAAGACTTTGAAAAATAAATGAAAAATATCCAGAAAAACTACCAAGAGATACTTTTCTAACATTTTAATATTCCACAGGAGGCCTCAGAGATAATGGGGTAATGTGCAGGATGGCATGCTTAAGGGACATGAGGACCTTGTTAAGTAGCAAGGTTATTTTTTCATGTCAGTCTTCAGCAAAAGGTGATGAGCTGTTAACAAATCCTTGAGCTATTTTTTGCAAATATTTAGAGTGAGGCTTTGTCAGATATGAGAAGGTAGTATGGGAACAGAACAGTTACAATTGTTTTTTTAAATAGGCTGATGTTTCAGGGATGATGAGAACAAGGCTGACTGAATCCTTCCTGCCTTATTTTACATTTTGAATATCAGCAAGAGTCTGTGTATTCCAAGCTGTCATGCACGTATTGTCATAGCTGCTCTGTGGTATGCATGTCCTCTGACTAAGAATGTTTCCAGATAACATTTTTCAGGTCACCTTTTTTATCTGATCATATAAATTCCTATGGTTTTCTTCTTATTAAATATTCCTGATGTTTTGCTTGTCTTCTTGGAATAAAAATAGAAACAAGGAATGTCTGAATTCTGGAAAATTAATTGACCATTACTGCCATTCAATGCCTTTTATTTTTCAAAGATTTTCTGGATTTGAGTTGAGTTGTGGTTTCCAGACTTTGTGTTTGCATGAACATAGTAGTTTAGGTCCTAGAGTTTCAGTAATTTTGTGATTGAGCCCTCTATGAGCAGCTAAATTTGCCTTAATCTTACTGTATGGAGACACTACTTCACTCTCAACATCTTTACTAGTTGTTGTAATTTAGAAGGTGCTTACATTCTTTTCCTTCTTGCATACTCTTTGCATACTGTGCTAAGATGATTCTCAACAGTTCACACACACAGGTGAGAGTAATGTCTTTGGTGTGGGTTGTCAGGCTGGATCAATATTACAAAGAATTGTTCTAGCAAAGTCATCTATATCAGCATTTAAACTTACAAAGACAGGAATAAAAAACATGTAACTCAGAGATGCGTGTAGGTACATTTGTCAAATCTGTCTACATTCACTCTAGAGTTACCTTAACTTAATTCTGCAAACTGCAGCACTGTATGGAAAGCCTTGACCTCACACACCTCTTGGTACTCCTTCCCTATACTCTTGGATGTTTTTATGCTGTGCACTCTCTTTAGGACAGGACATTTATAGTGAGTGACTTTGCTGTTACACATTAACAGAAACATGATAGAATGAATGATATTGCTAAAACAGGCAGTGAGTTATTGCAGTAAGTCACCAGGACTCCTAAATGTCCATCTCAAAGTCCTGAGCCTTGCTATGGTCTCAAAATACTCTTATCAAGCGTTGTGCCAGAAGGTGAGAATCCCACTTCAGTGCACAAATCTCTGAAAAATTGAGGAATAGAATAGAATAGAATAGAATAGAATAGAATAGAATAGAATAGAATAGAATAGAATAGAATAGAATAGAATAGAATAGAATAGAATAGAAAAGGATTCACTGATGAGTTTTCCTTCATATTGAAGTAATAATTGAGGAAAATATTTTCTTCAAAAAAACTCTTACAGAACACTAAGAGATGTAAAAAAATGCGAAGAAAAATTATTTCTTTCCAATGAGCTCTTTTGAGGAAATAATAATTACAGTAGATATTTTGACTAAGTAGTGTGTTAAGGTACTTTAAATTCTTTTTTGTAGAAATTACTCAGAGATCTGTTTCTAGCTCATTTTCAAAAAAAGTAGAGATAAACTGTAGCTGTGCATTAAAAGTGTTGATGTATGTAAAGAATGTGGCATTATACCACCAATTATCAGTGTGAAAAGATAGAAGGGCACCAGTTGGGCAGCAATAAGGACAAGATTGTGTGTAATTAAGTATGCAAGAATTTGAGATTATGAGGTAGCAAAAATCATAGCTGTGTTGCAATATTTAGCAGAAGAAAGATAGAAAAATTCAGAGAATTTTTATAAATTAATTGAAGTAACTGTGGAGGATTTAATTAGCATCATCACTGTTGATTGGAAGGAAATAATGAGCTACACTGATGTGAATAAGGCTTAAATTAAGTTTCACTAAATTTGAAATAAGCAAAGAAAAAATTTTTTATGGCGAGTGTAGTGAGATATTGTGCTAATAAAGTGACTTGAGGAAAAAAATACAACAAAACAGAGAAGGAAACAGAGAAAAAAATAACAAATTAATGGGAAATTTAAAAATAACAATCATAAGTTATACCCAAAAGATAACTTGAATGAACAATAAATGCATTAATTAAATGTATTAGATTTGTTAAAAGAGTGCCATGTGAAGAAACATTTATCAATAACAAAAAATTGATAAAATGGAGTTACTAATCGTAGAACCATAGAATGTTATGGGTTTGAAATGGATCTTGAAGATCACCTAGCTCCAACTTTCCTGCTATGGGAACACCTTTTATTGGACCAGTTTGCTCAAAGCCCCATCCAAACTGGCCTTTAACACCTCCAGGGATGGGGCATCTCCAGCTTCTCTGGCAAACTCGCTCCGGGGCCTTACCACCCTCACAGCAAAGAATTTCTTCCTGGTATCTAATATAACCTTACTCTCTGTCAGTTTAAAGCCATTGTCCTTTATGTGGTCACTACCTCCTGGTAAAAAGTCCCTCTCCATCTTTCCTGTAGGTCTTTTTTAGGTACTGAAAAGCTGCAAAAATGTCTCCCCAGAGCCTTCTCTTCTGCAGGCTGGACAATGCAACTCTCTCAGCTGGTCTTCACAGGAGAGGTGCTCCAGCCATCTCATCAGCTTCATGGTCTTCTCCGTATTTGTTCATAATAATTATGGATGAAAGATCTATTGTTCCTTTTTTCCTTTTTACAGAAAACTTACACTTACACTCGAAAGAAAATGTCTAATAGAATGAAAAATGTAGATATTTTTGTCTAAATTATCAAACTAACTACATTCTCCTACTGCATTTTATATGTGAATATAGATTTAACAGTGTTTTATTGAAACCAATTGCTTAGAATTACAAATACCCCTTTTCTGAGGGGTATTGTATATACTTCTATGTACAGTGAAAATAAATACANGGGGTATTGTATATACTTCTATGTACAATGAAAATAAATACATTATGTATCAGTTCTGGTGTTTATGTCATAAACAGAGTGATAAATACCTTAGATTTGAAAAACTGGAATTAAATAAAACACTGTATAAATCTATACTATGTTATGAGAAGTATGACTCTTGGAGGAGCATAAGAGACCAGGATGATAATTTCACTAAGATAATATTTATATTTCTTTAATGACAAAGTGGGAGAATACAGTCAATTAGAGGTGTGCCTTCAAGCAAGAGATTAGGCAGATTTTTGTATTGGCTGTATTTAAGGCAATTGGAGTTATAGCTCTTTCTGTGCCAAATCCTTTTAAACATGGATTAGTTTCAGAATTAATGGAATTAGTTATTTTCAATACAATTTAGATATAACTTATGTCCTTGGTGGGTTTATCTAATTCTGTAGTACTTAGTAAGCTCCACTTAGTTTTGAGTTAAAACAACACAAAATTAAATGGCCATTCAACTTTGATTTTAAAATGATAAGTACCTTCATGGCTTGCTTAGACCTTCATAAACGTTTGTATTACCCTAGCCTGAATGCCAAGTTGATAATAGATCTGGGTTTATTGAAAATATTTAAGACAATTTATACAATCAAAATGAAAATCCTTTCAGACTTTCTAATTGCAGAACTTATTTTCAAACAGTTGTTTAGCTTTAGCATTTTACACTGCTTAAGCATGTTTAATGTATGAAGAAACATCCCAACAGTAACAGAGGATCTGAGGAGGGTCTGGCTGTTCTAGCTCCTGATAAAACACATGAATAGGCAGCATCCATATTACCCCAGCAGCACAGCATTGTATTTATATATGTATTTATATATGTATTTATGTATGTATTTATATATGTACTGGCTATATTTGGCCAGAAACCAGGCAGCCACTGTGGACTGTGATTAAAGGCTCTGTCTGCCTGGCATCTCCTTTTATCCATGTCCCTGTGAAATAGATATCATGGTTAGTGACACCTAAGTAAACTGAGGAGGAAGTTTACTTAAGCTCCTATTAAGTGGCTGAGAAGAGGCCAAGATCCAGTGCTTGATTAACAAGTATGTACTAATATGGGCATATACCTTACAATTAAATTTAAAACACTGTTTTTAAAAAACCAAACAAAATAAACTCAGATATTGGGCAAATAATTTTAAAATTGATTTTACATGGATCATTGCTTTGCAGCTAAAACGTTTATCATTTATTTCTTTCATTTTTTGTTTCCTTTTTTGTGCTTTTTTCCTTCATTTGTTTTCCTTTCTTTTTTTTTTTCTTTCCTCTTTCAGTTTTTAATTTTTTTTTCCTTACTTTTTCTGCAACTGTATTTTTAATCCAGAATTCATATCTTATCTCTATGCTAGGATAAGGCATCATCATCTTTCTGTATTCTGCTATAACTCTTTGTTATAAATACAAAAATCACTAATATGACTCTATGAATGAATCCAAGTCAGGAAAGAGTGGACTGAAAACTGCAGTAGTATTATACAAGATCATACACTTTCAATAAAGATGACATTGGAAGGGTTATAATATAACTTTACTACACATATTGCAGACAACCAAATAGGAATAGACATATGTTTGTTTCATATTGTAAGTCAGGTAAATCACTTTGTTGACCTTCCTGAACAAAATCTGTTTTAGTTTTCTGTCATTTTCTATTTCTTTTTTAAAGAAAAATATTTAGTTTTACCAAAGCTTCTTTGAAATAAATAATTATCTGTAAAATAAACTTGTTTTGAATGAGCTCCAAAAGATGTGGCTTATTTTATCATCTTTAATTTCAATTGCCTCTACTGCAAGTCATAACAGAATGAAATGCCTACAGATTGACTTTGCCAGGTGAAGCTATGTAAACAAATGGCATAGCATATTA